>JAZKJV010011013.1:0-254091 GCA_037367405.1 Ottelia alismoides
TTCACTTTTGAGGGTACATTACATGAGTCTAAAATGGAGTATATTTCAGTGTTGCGAGCCTAGAGGCTAGTTGATCAGGGATGTGATTCATATCTAGCATTTGCCCGATAGATATCTGATCATGAGCCGATGGTACAAGAAATCAGGGTAGTATCAGACTACCCAGATGTTTTTTCCTGATGAGTTACCAAGGTTATCTCCTGAGAGAGAGAGAGACTGAGTTCGAGATCACATTGCTACCAGGTACACAGCCGATCTCGATGGCTCCTTACCGCAGGCACCAGCTGAGTTGAGAAAGCTGAAGGTGCAGTTGCAGGAGTTACTTGACTTAGGATTCGTGAGGCCAAGCACTTCACCTTGGGATGCTCCAGTTCTTTTTGTTAGGAAGAATGATGGATCCGTGAGATTATGCATCGACTACCGACAGCTGAACAAGAGAACGGTGAAAAACAGTTATCCTTTGCCGCACATTGATGATTTGTTTGACTAGCTTCAGGGATCTTCGGTGTCTCGAAGATCGATCTTCGATTAGGTTACCATCAACTAAGGATTCGAGAGTCAGATATTCCGAAGACAGCTTTCAGAACTCGTTACAAACACTACGAGTTTGTGGTGATGTCGTTTGGGCTCACTAATGCACCTGCAGCATTTATGGATAAGGTGAACAGGATCTTCCGTCAATACTTGGACAAGTTTGTGGTAGTGTTCACTGATGATGTGCGAACGTATTCACGGAATGAATGGGATCATGTGAATGATCAAAAGATTGTTCTGGATACTTTGCGAGAGCACAAGTTGTATGCCATGCTGAGCAAGTACGAGTTCTGGTTATCTCAGGCCTCAATTCTTGGGCATGTTATTTCTGGAGCAGGTATTGCAGTTGATCCTACGAAAATCGAGGCAGTCATGTCTTGGTAGCAGCCCAAGACAGTCACTCAGATTTGGAGCTTCCTTGGATTAGCGGGCTATTACAGATGCTTTGGCACATAGGTGGCTCGAGCTACTGAAGGACTACGACTGCACGATCTCTTACCATCCCGATAAGGGAAACGTGGTGGCAGATGCGCTTAACAAGAGAGCTCATATATAAGGTACGACGAACTGGCTATACATGTGGGAGAAGGTCTACAAAGGTATGAGCAGAATCACTACTTCATCTACTACAATGGACCAAACTCCCTCTGCAATGACAGCTTCTCGCGTCAGAGGGGGTACTTCACAGTTTCACAGGCGAGGATCCCATGGTCAAGGAGGAGGACGTCGACGTGGCCATGCTCACATTGTCACCGTCCAAGTCATTCGGAGGAGACATGCTATCTAAAGTATGGGTATCCTGCGTCTGCGTGTGTAGCTGAGCAGACAAAGACTACTCTGGCTCTTTCTCATGATGCGAGGCTTCAGTCTAGATTTGACTGATTGGATCGAGCTCAGTGTAGTTCTTACATATCTACCCTCCTGGTAAATCAGCGGTGATTGCAAATGGGGTTCATCTACCTATTGTTGGTCAAGGGGAGATTGACAGTGTGGCCCATGCTCACACTGCTACCGTCCAGGTCATTCGGAGGAGATATGCTATCTGAAGCATGGGTATCTTGCGTTTGCCCGTGTAGCTGAGCAGACAGAGACTACTCCGGCTCCTTATCATGATGCGAGGCTTGACGATATTATCTCTAGATTGAGAGAGATGATGACTACACCGACCACCCCAGTTGCAGGATCTTCATACGTCGCAGATGTTGCCAGAGCTTCTACGAGTTCGTCAGGTATTGCTTATGCACTTACCAGTTGTAGCAGTTCAGATTTGACTGATTGGATCATGGACTCTGAAGCATCTCGTCATATGTGTGGAGATCGAGTTCAGTTTAGTTCTTACATATCTATCCCTCCTAATAAATCAGTGGTGATTGCAAATGGGTTCATCTACCCGTTGTTGATCAGGGGGAGATTGTCCTAGCCCCATCGATGCACCTGCAGAATGTCTTACATGCTCCGGCATTTCAGATGAATCTTTTATTTATTAGTCAGATTACAAAAGATTTGCATTGTCATGCCATATTAGACCCATCTTCTCTTGTGTTTCAGGACATACTCACGAATAGGGCAATTGGATGTGGTCGTGAGAAAAGAGGACTTTACAGACTGGTCCAGCCTCCGTGTGCTAGTGTTGCCACCATTGCTTCTAGATCAGTTTCTCCTTTCATGTGGCATCTTCGCTTTGGATACCTTCTCTACAGAATCTATGTCATTGTCTCCCTCAGATCTCTACTCGTACCACCTTGGAGTGAGGCATGTCAGCTTGGGAAGCACAATTCTTCTTTTTCGAGTCGCTAGAGTCGTCACAATAGTCAGTCGTTTGAGTTGTTTCATTTTGACATTTGGGGTCATAGACGTGTTCCCGATCATCAGGGACATCGGTTCTATATAGTTGTTGTGGATGATTTTTCTAGATTATCTGGGTTTTCTGGTTAAAGAACAAGTCTGAAGCTTGTCCTATCATTAAATCCTTTCTTATTGAAATTAAAAATATTTTTTCTGCTAATGTGAAATTTATTCGCACTGACAATGCCTTGGAATTTTCCACTTTACAGTTGTCTGACTTTCTCAGATCTCTTGGTATTGTTCATCAGACTTCTTGTGCTTACATTATTATCTTCTTGATGTCACGAGGACTCTTTTGATTCAGAGTCGAGATCCTCATTCATTCTGGGGTGATGTGGTTCTCACCACATGTTACTTAGTGAACCGCATGCCTTCCACGGTCCTTGGAGAAAAGGTTCCTTTCTTGATTGTGTTACCCGAGAAAAACCTATTCTCCCTTATTCGCAGGGTCTTTGGGTCTGTGACCTTTGTCCACAATTTTACTCCTGGTCATGACAAGCTCTCTCCAAGAGTTGTCAAATGTGTGCTCGTTAGCTATTCTCGTACCCAAAAAGGGTATAGATGTTTTAATCTCGTAGGAAAAAAGTATTATGCGAGTGTTAATGCCACAATTTTTGAGTCTATTATGTATTTTTCTTCTACATGTGACAGGTTGTCTAACTCCGACCCTGGAGAGGATGTTTTTGTTCCGCAACCTCCGATATCTCCACCAACACCATCTCATGTTGAGTCAGTCATCTCCACCGCCACCACCTCCACCTCTATCTACCCTGACACAGTTCCTGCCACGGTTTTACATTCGTAGGTCCTCTACTCGCCCCTCTGATCATGCGTCTTCCTCATCATCCAGTACGCCTCAGGTATGTATTGAACACGTTTCTACTAACGACATTGGTGATATGCTTGTACCACAGGATACTGTATAAGATGAGTTAATAAAAGAGAATAGAGAGGCTGATTATCTTGATGTACCTATTGCCTTGAGGAAGTCACGTCGTAACTGTGCCACTTATCCTCTAGTTGCTCATGTTTCCTTGGATCATCTTTTAGAGAAGTACAGGAGGTTTGTCATGGGACTCTCTGCTATCACTATACCACGAACATACCAGGAGGTCGTACAGGATAATAGCCGGCATCTTGCCATGAAGGAGGAGATGACCACTTTGCAGTCTTGTGGTACCTGGAGTGTTGTTTGTGCTCCTCCAGGTGCCTCTGTTGTAGGGTGCAAATGGATCTTTACAGTGAAGCAATGGGCAGATGGCAGTGTGGATCGCTACAAGGCAAGGCTTGTAGCACGAGGGTTCACCCAGACTTATGGGTGGACTATCATGATACATTCTCACATGTGGCTAGACATTCGACATTGTGCATTCTTATGTCGGTTGTTGTGTCTCAAGACTGGCCTCCTTACCAACTTGATGTGAAGAATGTGTTTCTATATAGAGATCTACAGGAGGAGGTATATATGCAGCAGCCACCATTGTTTGTTGCTGATGGGAGTCTCAGAAGGAGTGTAAGCTCCACAAGGTGATTTACGGTCTAAAACAAAGTCCGAGAGCTTGGTACCAGAAGCTATCAGAGTTGATAGAGAACCAGGGGACACAAAGTATGTAGGATCATTCGCTTTTTGTTTAGAGGACACAGAGAGGTACAATTGTTATTCTCGTTTATGTTGATGCTATTATTGTCACGGGTGATGATGAGCGGGCCATTCAGGTTGCCAAGGAGTTCCTAGGTCAGCAATTTGTGACTAAGGATCTTGGTAGTCTTCGTTACTTCCTTGGATTAGAGTTCGCTAGGAACCAAAGTGGTCTTGTGATGACCCAGAGGAAGTTTGTGACTGGTCTTCTACTTGAGACAGGGATGACAAGGTGCAAACCTGCTACTACCCCTATGGATCCGAGCATGAGATTATATGATGACACTGAGGAGGTAGACAAGAGGAGATACAGGGAGCTTGTTGGGAAGCTCCTCTATGCTACTATCAACAGCCCAAGAAGGTTCATATGGATGCTATATATATATATATATGATTCTGAGATATTTGATTTCTTCACTAGGTGCTGGTCTTATATTCAACAGAGGTACATCTCTTGAGGCGATAGCTTGTGCAGATGCAGATTATGTATGATGCCCTAAAGACAGGAAGTCTACTTATGGCTTTGTTATTTTTGTTGGGAGCTCACTCGTGACATGGAAAAGAAAGAAGCAGATAGTGGTTGCTAGATCCAGTGTTCAATCTGAGTATAGAGCCATGGCTCAGGGGAGCACAGAGATGATGTGGGTTAGATCGGTCTTGACTGATCTTGCAGTTGAGGTACCTCTTCCCATGTAGCTTCTATGCAGCAATCAAGCAGCTCTTTTTATTGCCAATAGTCATGCATTCCATGAACGGACCAAGCATATAGAGGTGGATTGCCACTATAACGGCGACTTGATCCAGAAGAGTCTCGTATCCACCTCCCATGTTTCTACGGATATCATACGGTTGATATATTCATCAAAGCCCTTGCTAGAGGTTTGTTTCAGAGATGTTGTTCCAAGCTGAGCATGATAGACATGTATGCTCCAGCTAGAGGGGGAGTGTTGAGATATTTGTATCTCATTGTATTTATTTCTTATTTCTATTTCTTTCGTGTGTCTCTTATGTATAAGAGAGCCTTGCAGTCACTATAATGTCAAGTAATTCTATTTCCCAAACAATAACTTAGAGGCTAAACAAGTGATAATGACATCTTCAATGACATTGAGTCATCCTATAAGTCCTTCATTGATGTTATTGTCACCAGAACAAAGGAGGCTTGATACTTCATTGCACCTCACGGCATATTTCTATAACATGTACTTCATCTAGAAGGAATGCAACATATTTGATGCAAATGCCATCATGAAGAATGGAAATGCTAGTGCATGGAAAATTTTATTCAGATTTGAATTTACAGAACATTATCACGAGGAAGGGATTAACTGCATACAAATTGGTTCAAGGAATGTAAAGCTATTTGCAGTGAGACAAAAAAATGAATGATGAATATTTTGACCTACATTTTATCTCTATTATTATTTCTTGAATTTTGCAAGTCCTATATATGTTATTTTGACTTCATATGCATGCTTGGACAACTAATTGGTGGTCTCTTTATGTGAGTGGCATACCCTATTTGCAAGCTATGGCCATCAAGGTTCTAAGTTTATCCTCCTAGTCCTCACGATGCGAGCGAAATTGGAGCACATTTGAATTTGTACTAAATCTATTGACATGTCTAATTGAGGTATGCTCCTAGATATACACATTTAATTGGTATGCAACTTTACCTTCCTATGTATACAAATAAAAGGAACAAATTGGGCACCAAGAGATTAAACGATCATGTGTATTGCATATATGTGGTTTAATGCTAATCTCAAGGAACATCTACAAGACCAATCAAGGGCCCAATCAGTTCAAAAGATAATGAGCACCTGAGTGAATGGATCTATGGCGAGCAAGCTCAAGAGGATGAAGTTTTCCCTAGTTTTTATTTAACTTGGGGATCGATTTCTAGTGTATTTTATAAAATAATTAACATATTAGTACAGGTATACAATAGGCCCACAAACCAACTTTCCACCGATGAACCTGGCTCACTTTCAAATAGTTCTAGAAATTAGGATTTTGAAAAATGCTAATTTTGAAGGTGAGTTGGTTAATTTAGAGTTTACATGCTTTAGATATAAGATCTCAAATGCATGTTTATTGGAAAATTGGGATTTCAGTTGAATTGACAACTATGTAGGTCAATATTTGTGTGATACTTTTCTATGCATTTTTATTGAATGAATACAAATAGAATTAGGTCAATGGGGATGTATAAAGATAGATATGTCAGTTTGTCGTTTGTGTAAATGGGTGTTTTGATTTTATGTACAATATATTATATTTCTAAAGGTTTTATAATTTTTTAGCTTTTTATCGAGTCGATCAAGGCTTACAACAATTGTCTCTAGGATAGGGTCATAAATAGACCTTGAAGGTTTATTTAGTCTATTTTTCTTGGCCAATATGCGCGTGTGTGTTAGAAAATAGGAATGCGGAAGCGGAATGATAAACAGAGCATAAAGAAAAGAAAGATAAACTTGACACAGATTTTTACGTGGAACCCTACTCCCTAAGGAGCGGGATGAAACCACGGGAGAAGGCCTTAAAGGGTTGATAGTCTATTGCTTTTTCTCCAAGGATACAGGAGGTCTGGAGCTCCTTATATAGCCTCCACAGAGCCTCCAAGTCCCACCACTGGTAGATGCGGGACTAAACACATGGATGTGGTAAATGGATCCTGGAATGATCCATTTACCCATCTACAACTCAACTAGCGCAAAACCAAATACTCCAACACTCCCCCTCAAGGCAGAGCATGCAATGCTCAGCTTGGACAAACAGAAAGAAACTCAACTCACAATACATGACACTACAGACAATATCAACTCAACGCGCACAACTGTCGGCTGTTATCGAGGACGTTGCTTCTCATGACGTGCATGTGAGGAGGACGAATGGGCTGGAGTATGAGTTGACTGAATCTCCTCGTCGGAGAGCATGTGCTTTGTACTGTGCTTGTCAGAGTCACTGCAACTGGAAATGAGTCTCCTCGTCGGAGTACTCTGGCCCGCCACAATATATGGACAACTGCTCCATCTTTGAAAAGGGTCGAACTGAAAAGGGTCGTGGGTTGCAATCCTTGTCGGAGTCCACGGTCGCTGGACAATGGAGTCTGAAAGCCTCCTCGTCGGAGAACTAGATCTCTCCCATCTGGCACAAAGAATGGTACTCTACTCTGGAATACATATGATACCACATGAAAACCCTAGCCAACATGGCATAAGGAATGTTTCTCTACTCTGGAGTCCCTATGGCTCACATGAAAACTATGGCCGACAAAACAACAAAAGATGGGGACCACTAGAAAAGATGGCATACATGTGTTCATCTGAAAGAAAACCGTATGCATGTACGAGTCTGAAACTGAAGACTCGGAAAACCAATCGTCGAGTCTGAACAATTGATCATCTGTAGAGTCTGAACAGCTAGTTGGTCTGGAGAATCTGGCCTCTGAAGAGACCTGTGAATCTACACAATACTCCCCTTTTCTCCCACACTGGTCGGAATGACAATCGTCGACCAAGTTAGGAGAAGACAATAAAACGAGGGTACAAACATTAAAACAATAAGTCGAACTCACAATTTTTCTCTCGACTTTTTCTCTTAATTTTTTCTTCTCTTTTTTCCGGTTATTTCTATTTTTTTTAATAGCCGTCGCACAAAAAAAATTAACATTCCCCTTTTTTAAACCATTTCCTTTTTTACGGCTTTTTCCAACTGTGTACGGCTTTTTATTGTATGTGTTTTTTTAGGAAACATACGGCCCAACTTGGCCCTTGCTCTTTCACATCTCTCTCTCTAGTAAAATACAAAGTGGCCCACTTGGGCTTTACAATAAAAATATTTTTTTTAAATAATGCTGGGCCGGGCCATCGGGCCTCTTTTCTTCGTTGCACCACTAAAGTTCCGAAAATGGGAACCCATCTTCAAATAAACCCTACGCCAGAGGGTTGGAGCGCCGCCAGATGTGAGATAAGCCCCTCGAAGGAGGGGCGATGGCGATCAAGAGAGGAGGGCGACCGTTACGCTGCAGATCGCGTAAGAGGGTGCGCATGGGCCAGTGTGCGAGGAGGATACGCCGCGTGAAGGGGAGTTGCGAAGAGGAATGCCGCCTGGTGGGCGTGATGCGGGCTTGCGCCGCCAGGAGCAGCGCATGATGCGTCGTCGAGATGCGTGCCGCCTGGAGGTTTGTTGCTCGTGCGCGTTGCTTGGAGCTTCTTGGAGGTCGAACAGCGATCAGAGGGGTGCCATCAAGGGAGATGTTCTGGACTTGTGCTTGGTTGGTGCTTACAGAAGCGCAAGAGATCGGGATCAGCATCGCATCCTGAACTTATTGATCGTTGTTTGATGGTGCGGGCACCTCCACCATGTTTGGTGCTTCTTCAATCGGAGGAGGTGGGCGACGAGAGAGAGAGAGAGACCCCTTCATGAATGGAAGGAGGAGATGCCGCCTGCGGAAGGACTGGAGCTTCCTCCTGGATGGAGGAATCGCTGGAGGGGATGTCGCTTGAAGCCGTACATACGTCGCCAGATACAGGAGCATCGCCCGATGCCTGAGATCGTCTGGGGCCTAGAGTTGCAGGAATTAGGGTTTGAAACCCTAGAACCCGATGCGATCTTGAACATGAACAAAAACATGAAACTGGCTCTGATACCATGCTAGAAAATAGGAATTCAGAAGCAGAATGATAAACAGAGCATAAAGAAAAGAAAGATAAACTTGACACAGAGATTTTTACGTGAAACCCTACTCCCTAAGGAGTGGGGGATGAAACCACGGGAGAAGGCCTCAAAGGGCTGATAGTCTATTGCTTTTTTACCAAGGATACAGGAGGTCTGGGGCTCGTTATATAGCCTCCACAGAGTCTCCAAGTCCCACCACTGGTAGATGTGGGACTAAACACATGGATGTGGTAAACGGATCCTGGAGTGATCCATTTACCCATCTACAACTCAAGTAGCGTACAACCAAATACTCCAACAGCGCGCACACACATATATGCATATAGTATGTCCTCTTTTTAACTCCCTTTAGTCTTGTTTTGTGAAATTCCTTCGAGCCAAAAATCAATAAGCATTGATGCAATGTGGAACTAAAAACCTCTACAAACCATTAATGAGGCCGTGAACGTTCTAGATTTTTGCGGTGCTCACATTATGGATTATGACTTTTGGATGACCAACTCCAGCAACTACTTTTTAAATTGAAATTAATGAGGCATGTGCTCCTAAACTACATGGTACCTAGAGATTATAAGAGTTGGAAGCAACCAAAAAAGACAACTTTATATACATGTGTTGACTCGACTACTTGTAACATTTCTCGTTATAGACTAAAAGAAGAAAATATGTAGAATTTTTTTAATCCAAAAAGGGAGAAACACGCTAAGGTATCCGTCCCAAATATATTAAAAGAGGCGAAAAAGAAAAACTTACATGAGCCATGACTCGAGGAGAGCCTTAGCATGAGAAATTACATTTTCAATATAAAAACATTGTGAGGTAAAGACTGCACCATTCCTAGCTAGACACAAAGCCCAAATAGTTGCTATTGGTAGAAGAAGCTCAGCTCTGGAGTGATGCTTGGTTGCATCTAAGGAGTCCCAAAACACCTCAATACTCTGGAAATTCAGCCAGATTAATCCAGGTTCGCATCATATAGGAGAAGACTTCCCACAATGGAAGAAGAGATGCCCTATGGTCTCTGTCTGCAAATCACACAAAGTGCATGAGCTGGGTACACTCACAAATAGTATAGAGCAATGGTCCCTCGTCAAAATCCGCTTCCTTCTCAGTAGACACATAAAAATATTGATCTGATTAGTAGCTTGAGTCTCCAAATAAGATTGCGGTCGCAGATGAGAATGTGTGGAGATCTGTCCATCGCTTTATAAACATGATTCACCGAAAACATGTTATGTTTCCAAACTCAATGATCCCTTTCTTCTCAAGGTCCATCCATGTGTTAGAGACTCCATAAGATGAAGGAACTCTTCTAATCGTTGGTCTGAAAAATTTGGCTTGTTTTCCTCCTTTCTCCTAACCTCCTTTCACTAATGGAGGTGTGCATACTTTCACATACTTGTAGTAGTGTACATGAGGGGTGCCAAATCCTCGATCAAACTTTTGAAAATAGATAGTTTTGCATCACAAGAATACCTTGAGTAGTTCTATGGTGAAGATCACGCTTTATAGGAAATGCAATGGCATCTTTTCCATCTTCCTTGTCCTCTCCTACTTTGACACCTTACTCACCAAGCACCCTTAGATGCAATATATCATATTTACGCACATTTCCTGATCCAGATGCATCGCCAATCCCTGTATTAAACTAATTCTATACTTAAGGTTCTCCGCATTAAAACTAATTATATACTTAAGGTTCTTGTTTCGGATGCAGCTGGCTGTCAAAGATCGGTGGAGATCTTTAGATGCAAGGAGGGTGCCATGTTCGGAGTACACATGTACTTTGTGAGAAATGAAACATGGGCACATGAATAACCTTTTTTCACTGCTACCTTATGCAGCAGGTTTGAAAATCTTGTGGTTGGTTATTTGTGTGAGAGCTTCCGGAGGGGTTTCAGAGCCAAAAACTCATCATAAAAAATAACAGATACATGTGGTTTCAACTTAGAGTGGACAAAATGCTTCCGATCATGGTGGTGTAGCGCAATTTCCAGAGGTCAAGATATGTGGAGAATGAGGCTCATAGCTCTTCACTTTTGCAAAGTGGATCCATGCTCAAGATACACAAATGATGGGATTTGATCTATTATGTCACAATAATCAGCACTGGACTTATGTGAACGAACATCCTTTTACTTCAACAAAATAGGATCGATAAGGAAAAGGTAGTTGCAACTGCGAGAAAAGAGTAAAGAAACACACTAAGATTGTTGGGGCAAGTGTAAAGAAAGAAAATACCCTGGTTGGAATTTTGACAGAAGTTGAAATATTATTTTATGTGTCTTGCAAGAGAGGTTAGGGAAGAGTAAAGAAGAACTAGGACAATATCATGTATATTTGAAGCTATATTTGGATTTTGGGGTAAGACCCATTATTGATTGAAATGAAGACAAATTCCAACTTCATGTGGTATTTGGCTTATGTGGGTTAAGATAAGACCGATTGAAATGTTAACTAGTTGATCAACATGAGGTAATTTTATTTTACCAAATGGATCTTTTGAAGTCCAGTTGCGATATAGATAAAATGTTAAAATCGCGTTGGGATCTTGCAAGAATTTAAACCAGCAAATATTTAAATACTTCCGCCCTGTAATTTCCCAAATTTACTTTACCGCCAGCCAAAGTCGACCCCAGGATTACTATAAAAGTGGGAGGTACATAATTTGAATGTTAGACTAAATTCCTAACAGATCGGAGAGCAAATAGATCCCAACATGTTTAACTTGGACTCCAGTGATCGACTTATATTGCCCGTTGATCGACTTATATTGCTCGTTCTTCATTGGCTTGATGGACCTTACTATTTCCACCAAACAAAGAGATAATTCATTCCAACAGGTATATGCAAATTTCATTCACAACAATTACTAGTCTATATGCACCTTTTATAATGGAATGCTCAACGAATAAAAGCCTCTACACATGATTATTCATGTATAACGAGTAACAAAAGTATATCATTTCTACTCACTTGCCGAAAATAGAGAGCCGTGATCGAAAGAATTGCCACAAGGCTTGCAGCAATCAGAATAATAATGGAGGCACTATAACGGTAGGATAAACCACATATAAACCCAGAGACAGCAACAAGAACAATATTGGCAATGCCCTCACTTCGTGCTGAGACATGTCCTAGAAAAGCATGAGAAGCAGGTTTATCCTTCCACCGAAGGGTTATTACACAGGCTGCAACAACAGAATAACCTGTCTGCATGATGACAGATAAATTCTATTAAATTGATGGACACAAAAGCAGGTGCAAAAAGCTACTCATGCATGGCTTTATAAAATAAAGTAATTTATTTGCTAAATTTGCATACCAATGTTCCAACTGAAAGGATATGTGAAAGCGCGCTGACATTAAAGAGACCAGCCATTAAACCAGCGACAACACCAACCCAAACTTGGGAATGAATGGGAGTGTGATATAGAGAGTGTACTCTAGCGAAAATACGTGGCAGCAAACCATCTCTTCCAAGGCCCAGATACAAACGAGACTAAAATACAAAAAATAGGAAACAATCTCAGATATAGAAATTCTAAAAGAATCCTAATAAATAAAAATCACAGATAAAGATAAAGTGTAATAAATCCTAAAATCATCCTAATAATATCAGATATCCTCACTTGAACATATAATCCCACAAGGAGAGTGGTCGTAAGTCCTGCAACTGCGCCTACGCTAATCAAGACAGAGACAAACTTCAGACCTTTTGCAGTAAAAGCTTCAGCTAAAGGAGCATCTTCACCGAGAAGCTTGTATGGAACCATCCCAGTAATGACTAGGCACACACCAATGTATAGCAATGCACAAATGATAAGACTTGCAAGGATGCCAACTGGTAAATCTCTCTGAAAATTGAAGATAAGCAGGATAAAGAAACTAACTATTTGGTACACAGAGTCTAGTCCCATGTGCCAATGCATGTTTGACGGCAAAACTCTTCTTTACTGGCAATGTCAGTGTGGCATACCTGTGGCCTCTTACACTCCTCAGCAGAATTAGCAACAGCATCAAATCCCACGTAAGCAAAGAATACGACAGTTGCCCCAGTAACAATGGCTTTCACGCCATTGGGTGCAAAAGGTTGCCAATTTGTTGCATCTACTTCAAAAGCTCCAACACATATGACAAAAATGACAATAATAACCTGAAGAAAAATCGGAAAATCATCTTACGAACACCCCAGAGAATTACAAGTGGATAATTACAACAACATCAATAACAAAGCCTTTTCCCACAATTAATGACTTGATATTCATAAGACCCCAGAAAATTACAAGTGAATAATTGTTGGGAAAAAAACTGAATGACTTGATATTCATAAGACCCCTGGGCTCTCTTATATAGGAGAAAAACCTTTGGGTAAATAGCACGATAGGTACATGAAGAAATGAAAATACATAAATATACATAAATAACACCAAAAGATAATAATAATCTCAACACTCCCCCTCAAGCTGGAACATATATGTCTATCATGCCCAGCTTGGAACAGCATCTTTGGAAAGGGCCTTCAGTAACAGTAAGTGCTTTGGTGAATATATATGCAGTCTGATCTTCAGTAGAAACATGAGAGGTAGATATGAGACCCTTCTGAATCATGTCTCATGTATAGTGGAAATCCACTTCTATATGCTTTGTATGCTCATGGAATGCAGGATTATTTGCAATAAATAGTGTTGCTTGATTATCACATAGAAGCTGCATAGGAAGAAGTACATCAACAGCATGATCAGTCAGAATTGACCTGACCCACATCATCTCTGTGCATCCCTGAGCCATGGCCCTGTATTCGGACTCTACACTAGATCTAGCAACTACAGTCTGCTTCTTACTTTTCCATGACACGAGTGATCTGCCAACAAATATAGCAAACCCAGAAGTGGGCTTCTTGTCCCTAGGGCATCCTGCGTAATCTGTGTCTGCCACGCTGTGATGTCAAGAGAAGTGTCTCTGCTGAATAAAAGACTAGTATCTGGTGAAGACTTCAGATATCTCAAAATCATATAAACAGCACCCATATGCACTTCGTGGGCTGCTCCATGAACTGACTCACCTTGCTAACAGCAAATCAAATATCCGACCTGGTGATGGTAGCATATAGGAGCTTCCCTGCTAGTTTCCTATATCTCCTCTTATTTATCTCCTCAGTATCATCATCATATAATCTCATATTTGGATCCATAGGAATAGTAACAGGCTTGCATCCTGTCATACATGTCTCTAATAGAAGATTAGTAACAAACTTCCTTTGGGTCATCACAAGACCATGCTGGTTCCTGGCGAATTCTAATCCAAGGAAGTATCTGAGATTGCCAAGATCCTTGGTCACAAACTGCTGACCTAGGAATTCCTTGGTTGCCTGAATGCCCCGCTCATCATCACTAGTGACAATAATACCAACATAGACAAGAATAGTAGTTGTACCTATATGTGTCCTCTGAACAAAAAGTGAGTGATCTGCAGTGGACCGAGCAAGTCTCTGATGCTCTATCAACTCTGAAAGCTTCTGGTACCAATTTCTAGGGCTCTGCTTCAGACCGTAAATCGCCTTGTGGAGCCTACACACCTTCTGAGATTCCCCCTCAGCAGCAAACCATGGTAGTTGCTGCATATAAACTTCCTCCTGTAAATCTTCATATAGAAATGCATTCTTCACATCAAGCTGATAAAGAGGCCATTCACGTGAAACAACAACTGATAGGATAATGCGCAATGTTGAGTGTCTGGCCGCTGGAGAGAAGGTATCCTAATAATTCACCCCCTAAGTCTGGGTGAATCCACGTGTTACAAGCCATGCCTTGTAGCGATCCACACTGCCATTCGCTTGTTGCTTCACCGTAAATATCCATTTGCACCCCACAACAGATGCACCTGGAGGGGCAGAAACAACACTCCATGTACCACAAGACTACAAAGCGACCATCTCCTCTTCCATGGCAAGTCGCCAACTGCTAACCTGTATGGCCTCTTGAAATGTTCGTGGCATAGTAATGGCTGAGAGGCCCATAACAAACTTCTTGTATTCCTCGGAAAGATGGTCCAAGGAAACATGTGCAGCTAGAGGGTACGTAGCACAGTTACGAGTGGGCTTCCTCAAGGCAATAGATACATCGAGGTCATCAGCCTCTTTGTTCTCTGCTATCAGATTCTCCTGTGTAGTATCATGTGGAACAAGCATAACACCGGTACCATTAGTAGAAACAATGTGTTCAGTACATACTTGGGGCGTGCTGGATGACTGGGAAAGCGCAGGAGCATAGGGGCGAGTAGAAGACCTGTGAATGTAAAAACGAGATAGGAACTGAATCATGGTAAACAGAGGTGGAGGAGGTGGAGGTGACTGAGACTCATCATGAGGATTTGTTGGTGGAGATATCGGAGGTGGAGGAATGAAGATATCCTCACCAGAGTCAGCATCGATTAGACAACATGTCACCTATAGGAGAAAAATACACAATAGACTCAAAAAATGTGGCATCTGCACTCACATAATATTTTCTTCCAACAAGATCAAAACAACGATACCCTTTTTGGATACGAGAATAGTCAACGAACATACATTTGACAGCTCTAGGAGAGAGCTTGTCACGACCAAGAGTAAGATTGTGGACAAAAGCCACAGATCCAAAGACTTTGGGGGTAAGTAAGAGTAAGTTCTTCTCGGGAAACGCAATCAAGAAATGAACTTTTTCTCCAAGCATAGTGGACGGCATACATTTCACTGACATGCAGTAAAAATCGCATCACCCAAAAAGAATGAGGAGCTCGACTATGAATCAAAAGAGTCCTTGTGACATCTAAAAGATGATGGTGTTTGCGTTCAGCAATACCGTTCTGTTGTGAAGTACAAGTACACGAAGTTTGATGAACAACGCCAATAGATTTAAGAAAGTCCGATAACTGTAAAGTATAAAACTCCATGCATTGTCAGTGCGAATAAATTTCACATCAGCAAAAAAAAATGTTAACAGGACCAGCTTTAGACTTATTCTTCATCAGAAATACCCAAGATAATTTAGAATAATCATCTACATCGACCATATAAAAAGGATGTCCCTGATGATCAGGAACGCGAATACGACCCCAGATATCAAAGTGAACCAACTCAAACAACTGACCACTGTGATGACTCTGGCAACTTGGAAACGAGGAACGATGATGCTTCCCAAACTGACATGCCTCACACTCCAGACTAGTACGAGTAGAGATCTCTTGAGGACATGACACAGCTTCTGCAGAGGAAGGTGTCCAAAGCGAAGATGCCACAGAAACAGGGAGACAGATCCAAAAGGGATAGTAGCAGCCCATGCACAAGGAGGCTGGACAAGTCTGTAAAGTCCCCTCTGCTCACGACCACATCCAATCACCCTACCCGTTAGTATGTCCTGAAACACAAGAGAAGAAGGATCAAATATTGCACGACAATGTAAATCTTTTGTAATCTGGCTAATAGACAAAAGATTCATCCGAAATATTGGAGCATGTAAGACATTTTGCAGACGCATCGAGGGAGCTACAACAATCTCCCCCTATCCAACAATGGGTAGATGAACCACATTTGCAATCACCACGGATCAACCCGGAGGGATAGACCTGTAAGAAGTAAACTGTGCTCGATCGCTACACATATGATGAGATGCTCCAGAGTCCAAGATTCAGTCAGACAAATATGAACTGTTGCTACTAGTAAGGGCATAAGAAATACCTAACAAGCTCGAAGAGGCTCTAGCTATATGTGCGACATCTGAAGAACCTATAGGCGAAGTAGTCAGAGTGGTCATCATCTCTCATAGCCTGGAAACAATATCATCAAAGCATGCGTCATGAGCCGGATCAGGTGTAGAAGTAGACTCAGTCTGCTTAGCAACTCGAGCGAAGGCTGGATACCCATGCCTCTGATAGCATGTCTCCTCAGAATGACCAGGACGGTGGAAATGTGAACATGGACCTCGTTGACGACCTGCTCCCGACCACATGATCCCCGGCGACGAAACCGCGAAGTACTCCCTCTGCCACGAGAGGCTGACATAGCAGGAGTATGAGCCACAATAGTAGAGGATGTAGTAATTCTGCTAAGTCTCTTGTAAACCTCCTCTATTGGAGGTATCGTCTCTCCAGTAAGAAGTTGAGTACGTGTTGCATCGTACTCAGAGTCTAGAGATGACAAAAATACTCCCGTCATAGTTGCATTACGATACAACTGTTGTTGCTCACTGCTCGTAGTAATAGGCATGAAGCTATGCAGACGCTCAAACATGCCTCTAAAATGCGAGAAGTGTGCATGAAGAGATCGACCAATCTGCTTGGTCGAAAAATAACAAACTGCAACTGCAAAATTTTGCTCTCATTTTTCGTCTGCCCATACGTAGCTGCTAAGATATCCTACATAACCTTTGTTGTGGGTTGATTGACAATATCATTGGCAATCTCCGTGGTGAGCATCTCGGAGAGCCAAATGCGAGCATAGGCATCATCTTATTTCCAAGAAGCATTAGCCCCAATCTTATCCTCCGTCTCTAGATCCGTCAGAATGTACTCCTTGTTATGACACTGCATCAGGGTGCGAAACTGCATGGACCACAACTCGTAGTTGGTCGCATCCATCTTCACAATGGGAACCAAGCCCTTGAAGGCACCGGACGAAAAAACATCACCCTTGTTCTCTGACATGGTAGCAAGAATGTCGAAATTTGGAACAAAACTGAGGAGTAGACCTTTATAAATGAGTCTACACAATAACTATTTGTAGACTCATACAAGGTCGTATGGGCGCAAAGGGCAACGGCGCATACAGATGCATGCAGATGCACTAAAGATGCACATCGATGCACGTCAAATGCACGCAGGTGCATGCAAATACGCGCAGGGTGAACTAATGTGCGCGCAGGATGCACTGGCAAAAGTGTGCGCGCAGGATGCACTGGTGTGCGCGTAGGATGCACTGGCATGTACACAGGATGCAC
This sequence comes from Ottelia alismoides, assembly GCA_037367405.1. NCBI lineage: Eukaryota > Viridiplantae > Streptophyta > Magnoliopsida > Alismatales > Hydrocharitaceae > Ottelia > Ottelia alismoides. Next base: position 17,677 of record JAZKJV010011013.1, read on the forward strand.
TGGTGTGCGCGCAAGATGTGTGTAATGGTGCACGTTGGTGCGACGCAAGGCGCGAAGCACTCTGTGCAACGCGACACTAGGCGCGAGATGCGACACAAGGCTCAAGGCACAGGTGCAGGGCTCGACGCACGCGGAGAGATGTGCGCAGGCGCGGTAGCGCACGCGGGGGGTGGGGAGCGACGGGTAGGGTTAGGGTTAGGCGGGATACAGGAACCCTGGTCTAGGATCGTTGCTCCGATAACATGTTGCGGAAAAACTAAATGATTTGATATTCATAGGACTCCTGGACTCTCTTATATAGGAGAAAAGCCCTTGGGTACATAAATAACACCAAAAGATAATAATAGTCTCAACAATAATAAAATCAAATTTACGTTTCATCAAAAATCATGCTAAAGCCAAAACTACAACTAAAGCCAAGTGTTGCATCGAGGTCAATTACATGACTCCTTGCTTCAAAACAATCTTAAGTGCATTCAAATTAGCCACTCAACACGGATTCTCCTACCTAATACGTGGAAACCCTTAAACTGTTATTCCCTTGGCAAACGTACTATAGAAATAAGAAACTAGTGATTCATTAATTTTCGATAAGCTTTGTAGGAGTTACTGTTTAGAGGAGGTGTTCACTCACGGGATATTTTTTTGCTATATGCACAAACGCAAATGATAGCATGCATGGAGGTTGTGTCATGGAAGTCCGTAATACCATCGGACCGCCCGTGCAAGCATGTGACCGTGCAAGATGTGCGAACGTGTGTGCATGCATGCGTGAAAATCACCCAGCCCCCCTTTTTTTGACAAAGTTGGCTGCATGGAGTAAATTGAGTACACAAAATGAGCGAATAGAACAATGTTCTCATACATTATTTTACAGTTTGGATTTTTTTCCCTTCTTTTTTGAGGCAAAATTTGGATTTTCTTTTCCCATGTTCGTAGCGAATAACATGCAGCAAAACTGTAACATGCTAGACATCAGAAACTTGATTAGCCAACAAAATGGTCAAAAATACTGATTTTTCACTTAAATGGCAAAGTCTTCTCTCACTATAAGTAGGGTCGGCTACATGGATTTTCGCTTAAATCCATGCTGAAAGATTCGAGTATTTTTCACGCTAGTTGCCGACTACCTAATGCAACCCCCACAAGGGGGGATTTGAACCTTGATCTTTTGGGTGGTATGCACACTGCACTACCACCAGACCATTTAAGTGGGTTAAAACAATCAAAAATACTGACTTTCCACTTGATTATATACAAATTGAGAATAAATTAAAACAATCAAGGGATAGTCAGTACAAAATCAAACTAATAAGAGCTATCAAGATAGTGGGATGATTTGTATTAATAAAACTTTAGCAACGACAGGCCCATTGGAGATACCAAATGGGAAAAGATAGTAGCCAGATTCAAGGTCCCTTCTAATTATAGGTAGATGGATAGTTGATAATAAAAATAATATTATTTTCTAATTGTTACAAGTTCAAAGTCCCCTCCGAATTGCTCCCCGTTGCCCAAAAATAGCCACACTGGGAGGAAATCCACCCTATTCTCTCATCCATTGTTGCATCCAAATCTGTCACTCCAAATCCTCGACATCTCTCTCCCAGGTTTCCCTTGAAAGCCCCTCGATACAGAGTGAACACTCTCGCTCAAAAACAATCAAAAGAAGCTTGTGTCAGTACACACTAGTGTGTATGGTCTATGAGAAGGAAGCAGAGAAGATGAGACGTAGAGCTTGCACCAATTTTGCTAGAACATGTGAATCAGTAAAAAAAAATGGTACAGAACATCAATGTTCCAGCACATTATTTGACCTCTAATAAGCCTCCTCTTTGGACCTTGTTATTAACGAGTTCTACAATGTCAGCAAGTGCAATGCGCTGTTATGCTTGATAGCTACGCTGGTGCAAAAGCACATCTATGAATAGGAGTAACTTGAATATGTGTATGTAATGATAAACATCCTTCCCATAGAGGTACATAAGCTTATCAGTTATTAATGTTTAGTAAATGGTATATTTTTGCTTAATAAAGCACAATGTACCACACTTTGGTAACCATACCAATGTGAAGGAGCAAGCTAAGATTCTCAAGGAATCTTGGTCTTCATTAATACTTAAGGAGTTTTTTAGAGCATGTTAAGATTCTCAAGGAATGTTTTTAAACTTGTGATTATACAAAGTTTTCTGGGTGAGCTCCTTTACGGTGACCACCTTTTTTCGTTTCAAAAAAACCACTATGCAGGATCCTTTTGAAGGTGAGTAATTCGTCACATTTCTAAACTGCTCAGCGTATACATTAAGCTTCAAAACAGAATGTCATGATTTGGTGCACAGCTGTCCCAAATTATTTTTTGAAATCAAGGTTTAACCCTGAAATTCAGTTATATGCTAGTGTTTGAAAAGTATACAGTTAATAAATTTGATTTTTTTTATCATGAATTTAAGGCATGAAGATAGATGGTTAGCAAATACCTTATGCAAATAGTGGTTGCGAACCAATGTTGAGAAGTAAATGCTCAAGTTTATATTGTTTGTATTGCGGCCATTTTTTACCTTCATGGAATATCTATGGATGACAAAGAATTTATCATGGTCGTCCTTCGGCATTCAAAAAATGCACTGTTTTAATGGTTAATGAAGGATATGGAAAATGGCAAATCTAATAGGCTGTTGCATGCACAACGGACCTTGGGCAAAATGGTTCGAAGCTCAGGACTGTAGAATCGGCAAAGACTCAATCTGCATTATTATTATGTGATGATTTATATGGAGAGTAATTGGGATTTGCAGGGAAGGAATTTTCCACGAAATCTTGAGCACTCTCGGGTTTGGAAGAACCCCTATTAAGAATCCGCCATTCAAGTGTCGTGAGTGTCAAGTAATGATGTGCAACACCCTCCCTATGGGTAGGAAAGATAGTGCAGACATACCTTACGACAAGTTGGACTATGGGTGCACATGGATCGAATCGGATCGGGTTTTAGCTTAATCCCTCTCCCATCCAACCGTAACAAATTTAACTTTCAATCCAATCCATCAAATAATCTAAATCCAATTCAATCCATCGGATTTACAAATTGGTTCAAATTGGTTCATAGTTTTTTGTATTTACATATTCTCATTCAATTGTTTAATCTCTCATCTCATGTTTATCCTTTATAGCACATTAATCCTAAACATTTTAATTATGGCTCGAAAATCAATAATATGGAGTAATGTAAAGAAAAGAATACTCGAAGACCGCATAATCAAACTAAAGTTGAAGAACTCCATTAATCCATAATAAGAAATTTTTTTTTGAGGCTCTCCATAATAAGAAATTGAATGCCACCTAATCAAAGTTAAGAATTATATTGATCTTAGAATCTGAGTTTATAAATGTTGCAATAGTATGTTTTTTAGCAAATGACTTCCAATAAATGATTAAAATAAGAACAATACAAGTCACTAAATAAGGATCCAAAGACAAGTTGATGAAGTTCATGATATACTTACACTGTCAAGCTATGTCAAAACCAAACCACTTCCAATAACCTTCAAAACCCTATAATATATCATTAACAGACGAGGATCATAATATATTCATACTCGATTGTGCAGTCATGCAAAGCCAACTTAAGTATCGTCCCCAATTGGGTCGCATGCATCTCATTTAATATAGATTTAAAATGGAATTTATTTGTCATATTATACCTATAGTCAAAATATGCAATTATTTTGAAAACTATGAATCAAATTTTACATCAATTTAAAAAATAAAGGAATTCAAGTAATGCCTTTGAATTTTTAGATGAGTGTGGTACATCTAGACACTAATTCTTAGATGAAATATATGATATGGTTTCATCCTTGGGATAAAAGCTGCAAACTAAAATAAGTAAAAGATAAGAAGCAAAAGTAGCGAGAATTCTCAACAGGCATACCAGACAAGTGCTGCAAATTTATTTTCTTCTAATGGAGATCAAACGAGTGGCAGCACGCTTAGGGCAGATGGTATCGCATCGGAGGGGAACAACATTGTGTGAAACTGGCAGTAGCATCGTGAGGGAGGGGAGACGACATTGTGAGGGAGGGTTGGTGACATTGTGCTGGAGGGGGCCACTGGTGTGCAGGAAGGGGTTGTGTCAAAATGGACTGAAAATGAGAGGGAACTGGGAGAATATTATGAGTTAAAAGTGAATGAAAGGGAGAGGAAGGGTTGGTGACATTGTGTCGGAGGACATTGTGAGGGAGGGTTGGTGACATTGTACAGGAGGGGATTGTGTCAAAATGGAATGAGAAGGAGATGGAACTGTGAGCGGAATATTCTGGGTTAAAAGTGAATGAAAGGGAGAGGAAACTTAGAGGGGAATGGTCTAATAGAGTTTAGAACTTTATAAGTTAATCATATTTAGGGATTTAACATTAATTTGGCTTTCAAAAGAGAAGAGAGGGTGGTGGCAAGCAGACTGATATCCACTATTGATATGAAAAAAATAAGATGAATTGCATTGATTATAACCTTATGGGATATTGGGAATTGGTGCAAATGAGACACACAAACAAACACATACATAGACACATTTTATGGATTAACATATTGGATCAAATCGGATTTCGGTAATGATCTGATCCAATCTATATTTTAACGGATTTGAAAAATTCTGATCTGATCCGATCCATTAGAATGATAAAAAATCAATCCAATCCAATAACATTGGAATGGGTTGGATTACGGATTTTATCCCATCCATGAGCACCCCTAAGTTGGACTACTTGGCCCAAGTGGACAGAGGAGTTAGTTATCAAGCATATTATTTGCACTAGTTACAGAAATGTGCTTACTCATTTCCTTGCCAAATATCAATGCCATGTTATATTTTACCATGCTTAACATTTAAGTAATTTATTTACCATCTACTAACTTGTATACCTCCATTTATCATTATTTTGATGAAAAAAGGGGTGAGCACTCATAATGATGCACACCCAAACATTATATATTCACAGATCGAGGACAAAGTTACAAGGACTAAAACACAACGAGAGACTCGATATGGTCCACCGTATTTTCAACGTATAATCTTTCTTGACATAAAATAACTCATGCAGGAACCATCCCCAAAGCCCAAATGAGAGTCAGCTCCTTGAACCTATCATTACAAGATCCTCACACCCCCAGTTTGACCCAATTAACATAAAAAACGCATGCCTCCCTATTGCTACCGTAGTTGAAGAAATGATCCACATCCTCTCAAAAACCCAAACAAAGGGGTCAAGACCCATCAACCTCATGGATGATCTTGGCATTGTAGTCAACTGTCATCAAACGATCATGCCTCAATTAGCAAAGGAAAATTCTCATTCTTAAAGGAACTTTCCATCTCCATATCATAGTACAATCATGTATCAAGGTCTCGGGATCAGAAATAAAGGATGCAACAGAGAGAACCTTATAAGCCTACTTGATCGAGAACTCCCTACCATACTAACACAAGTAATTTCGTTTGTCGGAAGAGCCTTCCATAGCATCCATACACTCTCAGCATCAAAAACTTGAAAATCCTTTTGTTTGAGATAAGAAAAGGAGCCTACGAGCCATTAAAAACAAGCATCTGGCACTCATAGGTTCGGATTATCAGCCAAAAGTTCTGGCCCAAAACAAGCAACTGCATAAAATAATCATAGACGTACCTTCCTTAGACTACTCATCCCACCAAAATCTGAAAGACATATTGTCACCTTGTACTAGAAGAGAGGTGCCACCTTCGGCAGAATAGCATATATCCCTCATTAAAAATTAAGTGGTGAGATGATGTTGGCACCGATCAGTTGGTGGTGATGTCGCATATTTTCCTCACCAACCTATACATTGGATCGGTGCGATTTCATCATATTTTCATGAACTAATTGGCGAACGGTGCTTTACTCATCTTTTTATAGTGTGGCACCCTCGGATCACTATTCTCTTAGACTAACCAAAGGTATAATACGCACCTCCCTCCTACACCCTCAGATCACTATTCTCTTAGACTAACCAAAGGTATCATACGCACCTCCCTCCTACAGGGCTCCTTATGGCTACAGTAAAAGAAGGCAAGAGAATTACTTGATTCTGATTATGGAGATGAATTTCACGAAATTTCGGCAAAATTTCGGTTTCGAGAGGTCATGGGCATCGAAACTCATAAATATGTCAATTTCCTGGATTTCGACCAAAATTTCGGTGATATTTCGACATATCGACCCATTTCGGTTGAAATTCATGGGTTTCAATACAAAATTTCCTGTATTTCGACCGAAATTTCGGTGATATTCCGACATATCGACCCATTTCGGTTGAAATTCATGGGCTTCAACGAGATCCCCGTTTGGTAGGGTATGGTCTGATAAGAGGGTACATACGTCAATTATTCAACTTGAGGAACTTCCTCCCCTTTTGGTTTAAGCAATGGAGATGAAACAACTCCATAGCTTCCATATATCTGATACAGCTTGTTCGTTCCATTCATTTGTCATTTATCTTCGTAAATAGATGCATCTATATTGTAAGTCTATAATTAATTTTGTAATTCATTCGAACTTTATCTGTGACAATTATTTCTGTGAACAAGACATTGTTTAATTAATCACTATCTATATTTTAGAATAAAAAATGCTCGTCTAATTTTTTGAACAAAAGACGTCTTCTAAGTGTTAACTTAATTATTCTGATTTTCATTTCCAGTATCTATCAGTCAACTCAACAATATGTCTAATATTACCGATATGGTGTGATATAAGGCGTACAGATGAGAGATATGTGTGATATAAGTGTGCATTTGTAAGCTATTGTTGTTTTAAGATCTTGGATTGGATGATATCAATTTCCAGTAAGTATCAGTCAAGAATCAACATTAACATCGATTTGGCCGATATGATCGATATGTGCGATATAAGGGGCATATGTGGGCAATATGTGTGATATAAGTGTGTATTTGTAAGTTATTTATTGTTGTAATAACTTGGAAGATCTTAATTTGCAGAAAAATGGTAGAAAATGGCTTTTTGAGTCATTTTCGACATTTCCACCAAACCAGTCGAAATTTCACAAAGTTTCACCGAAAATTCGATTTTGGAGGAGACCAAATGAAATCGAAATCGATATTTCGAACCTTGATTCTAATAGGGAACCTTAAGACTCCTTATATAGGTGGAAAGCAAGGCCCTAAATGTCGGTTTCGGTCACCATTTCGGTGACTGACCGAAACGGAATTTCGGTTGAATTTCGACCGAAATTTCGATCATTTCGGTCATTTTTTGTATTAGAGACCCATATTTCGGTCATTTCTGCCATTTCGATCGAATTTTGATTTCGACAAGATATCGATATTCGACAGAAATTCGGTTGAATTTCGCTGAAATTTGAGGCCATGGTGGAAAGCCTAGGTTACATTACATAGAGCATCGCCACATTAATCAAAAGACTAGTGTACCCCTGCGTGGGCGGAACATAACAAATCACTAAATGCTCCCCTTCAAGCTGGAGAATATACATCAATCATGCTTAGCTTATTACAACATTTTTTAAACTGTGTACGAACAAGTGGTTTGGTGAACATATAGACAATCTCATCTATAAAAGGTGCATGAGAGTACACAGCAATCCTCTGTATATCAAATATCTGGTGTAGTAGTATTCAACTTCCACTTGCTTGGTACATTTGTGAAACATGAGGTTGTTGGCCATATGCATTGTTGCTCAATTGTCGCACATGAGCTCCATAATGTCGATGGGAGTGATATAAAGACTATAAGTATGGGTCAAATGCATACTAGTCGTGTTGTTGCATGGATCGTAGCTTTGTATTCACTTAACACTTAAGCGGGAAACTACGGTTTGTTTCTTGATCCTCCAAGTTACCCAGTTTCCTACTAGGTGAGTGCAAAAACCAATCGTAGACTTCATGTCCAATGTACATCCTTTGTAGTATGCATCTGTATATGCTATGAGATCAAAGGTATTGCATTTTGTGGATACAAGACCTTTTCTCGGAGAGGACTTGATATATCTTAAGACCATCATGCATGCATCAAGGTGTGCTGAGATAGGAGAGTCCATGAACTTAGTCGATTGGCCAACAGCAAGCGTTAAGCCTGGTCGTGTGAGACTTAGGTATAGGAGTTTGCCTACTAACCATCTGTAACGACTTGTATCTTCATTTTTCCTGATTCATAGATGTGTTCCTTGGGATCCATAGGTATGTGTGTTCGCTTAATTCACAACATTTATGTCTCATGTTAGTGGATCGATACCATACTTCCTTTAGGACATAACTAGACCCACCTAGACCGAGATAATTCAACCTCAAGGAAGTATTTAAGGGCCCCTGATCTTCGATCACATTATTTAGTCAATTGTTCCATAACCTATGTAATGCCATCAGAGTCATCACCTGTAAGTATGATATCATCCACATAAACCAGTGGTGACACAGTTCATTTTCAATTTTTCTGCACGAATAAGGAGTAAATCGATGATGGCCTGAAGAGATCAAAGCTTTCTAAAACATCTGATAATTTATAAAGCTATGCTTGATGGCTTTGTTTAAGCCCACATATGGCTCTACTTAGTAAGCATACCTTCTGATACTCCCATTGGCTTCAAAATCGAGATGTTGCTGCATATATACAACCTCCTTCCCCAAGCCCCTGAAATTCCAAGAAATGGACAAAATTTGGAAACCACTGACAGACTCCCTAGAAGAACACCAACACACTTGAGCTTCAAAAAAAAACACCAACACACTTGGCCATCTTCATTCATAGTCCTACCTAGGGCTGCTAATCGAACCGAACTGTAACAAACGAACCAATGTTCGAGTTCGGTTCGATAAATGTTCGATGGGATATGTTCGAGTTCGAGTTCATTTAGAAAACGAACGTTTGAGTTCGGTTCGATAATTGTTTGTTAGCGATTTACCTTAACTCAAACTTATTTTTATGAACAAGTTCGAAACTGAAGTTCGATAATAAGGTTCGATAAGTATTAAAAATAAGAAATTATTCAAATTAAAGTGGTACAAAGTCCAACAAATACCATAATTTCTTTAACACTCAAATTTATCATGTGTAAAAATGCAAAGTTAGACACACAAATACACGCATACATATATCAAACTCGAACCTTTATCGAACGAACATATGTTATGTTCATGTTCGATTCATTAAGCTTATCAAATTAAAATTTGAAGTTCATGTTCAGTTCATTTAGAAATGAACGAACATTTTTCGAACTATTATCGAACGAACTCTACTCGAATACGAACATGTTCAGTTCAATTAGCAGCCCTAGACCTACTACCCTTTCAACACCTTTAATGGCGGTCAATGTCACCAACATTGCAAGAAGCGGTGGTCGGTATTCAGTCGGTGGATCACTGATTACTGATTAAATGGTATGCAGGAATTTGAATAGAAATTTAACGGGTGATGCGGTTTTACATTTTTAAATTAATAAAAATTATTACATATATATAATTAATAAAAAAAATATAAATAAATAAATAATCATGTATTCAAAATATATCAAATATTGTCAAATTCAAGGAATTTTTCATCCAAATGTCAAAATAGATAGCATAAACAACTAGAATCCATAGCCAAATGCCAAAATAGACATTATAAACAAATATGATTCATAGTATCAAACCAAAAAAGTCATGGATGACACAAAAGCCTGCAACCGAACCGTTTAAACGGTCGTTTAATGCCGTTTATGCAGCTCACCCGTTTATGAGCCCGACTTTGACTAGTCGGTGCAGTCGAGGGCCGCATACATTTAAACGGTCGTTTAAGTTGTTTTTTGCATCCCCGAACGTCACCACATCTCCTGCACCTATCACAATCGACATCTTCAGTCGAGAAAACCAAACCCATTGTTGATCAGCTATCTCCAACGTCGGAGATCCCCCACGGCCGCCACCTCTATCAGGTGAAGCTAGAAGGAAACTTGACCCATTTGCAACCACACGACCAGCAATAAAGGGTTGAGGACCTTGCAACCTCTGCAACCAAATCCATGTGGTCCTCAAAGTTAAGACCACTTCTTACCATTACTTCCACCTCCCCCATTAATGCAAGAGTTGTGTGAGTCATCATCAGGTCTCTATAACATAATGGAACTCCCCATAACATAAACCAACCATCAAGAGTGTCTCATCCAGGATCCGTCTCTAAAGCGAGGTTGTTGTATGGAGGCACTAGCGAAACCTATTATCCTTGAAATATTGAACAAAGAAAAGTCGAACAACAAAAGAGAAGTAAATCAAAAACTAAACATAAGTTTTGGCTTGAAATGAGGTTTCGAGCTGCATGGATCACCCGATGTAAGTTTTTTTTTTTTTTTTGAGGCTCTCACCCGATGTAAGTTATGTAATAACTTCCAAATGAACTGATAAATAATTGGTAGACAGCATAAACCAGATTTCTAGAATAGAAAAAATAACCTTAAGAAGTGTCATTAGTGAGTTTAAAGCTGACGACTCCCCGACACCACGGCAAAGAACTACTGTCAATATAACAAGAAGGATGGGAGCCAAAATATTTAATGATAATACTCCAAACAGCTCTTGGCCACTACCAAACCAGACAGGAATGTGTCCCTTGAAAAGAGGAAATAGCTCCACGACAGTCACCAAATAGCTGGCCAAGCTCCGAGCTATGCTAGCAGCTCCAATATGGTAATCCAGCATAAGTTGGGTAAAAACCAGGAATGCTGTAAGCTCATTAAAAGCTGAATATGAATACATGTATGCCCCACCAACAACTGCTGGGAACCGAGAAGACAGCTCTGCATAGCATAAGGCATTGAGAACACAAGCAGCTCCGGCCAGAATGAAACTAATTGTGACACCTGTATTGCACAATGTAATAATTTCGAAAATGAGTGTAATTACCTTGTGAAAATGAGAATAAAAATGATGCAATATAAAAAATTATTCAAGATGTGACATGAAAACATCCAGTGTCCTGATGGGATAAAAATTAATTGGCCTTAAGTATGCATCGATATCACCTCGACCTTTTTTTTAGAATAATCATCAAGATAATAAAGTGGATTCAAAACTTTTCGAAACCCTTCGGACAAAAATGCTTGCCTGATTAACCAATTATAGAAACCACTCTCATCCCAAATGATCTACATGTTTACCAACCACCGTGTTAAGCATCAACATGACCATTACTAGAGACCATGTCAAATAGCCGGCATGGAACCCACATGACCCATATATCGTAACTTCCCCATTCCAATAACTCGCTTATTGTATGAAGACCATTTAACTAATTTGATTCAAAGAATTTGCACACCCCGGAACCAACTTTCAGATATTAATTTTAGAAATATTAACTAAATTCATATTTCAAATAAAATTAACTTTGTGTAACCCGGGCTTCTGCAATACAATCCTAGGAGATGGTAAGGAAGAAACATGTCTCACAGATCCAGTGTATTTCAACGATTTGCAGAGCTTTGCTTTGGAGTACACGTAATATCTCCACTCCAAACATAAAGTAAAGTTCCATTCAAAATTCTCCGGTCTCGTAAGTTGAATCGGTGTATTTGACCTTGAGACCAACTCGACTTGTATGATTCAAAGGACTTCCACATTCACAGCCAGCTTCTAAATCACAAAATAGAAATACAACTGGAATTAACTTCTTTCAACCAGACTTTCGGTGACATTTGTATGAACAACCTAAAGATATGGTAGGAAGAAACATCTCCAAACGATTTAGAGATGAGTTTAATGCATAGGTGCGCACACACTGACTAAATTACAAATATAAGCAGCACGCTATTCAAACTAATACGGTCTCATATTTATACCCGCATGCCTAACCAACAGCATGACTCGACGTCTCATTACATTTTTCTAATAATGCATCTAACGGGTTCTTAAGAACATCACTACAGAGACTTCATTAAGCCTTCATTTCCACCAAACTCAACAAGCGATACATGACCGTCGCAAACATCCTTGGTTCAGAAGCCATGGCATTGATGGCAGTCATCCAAAAAGAACAGAACAAGTGAGCATCCCACTCGACCATTAGCAAATGCCGCACCCCAACATACCAGACAGATCTTAATATCAATCCGCAACCTAGAGCCTAAGGCGCCATCTGAACGGCGGAAGTAGTTTCAGAGAAACAAGTTCTGATTAATAAGAATAATAAATCTTACTCCCCCTCCTTCGAACTCGATAATTGGTAGAGTCCTCTCAAGTAATAAATCTAACTGAAGTGATAGAAAACACGATCACATGAAGAATTAAGTGTACTTCCGATCATGTCAAACAAGTGCGGGTTTCTTCCGGCGTCCAAACGGCGGGTAATCATAGGCGAAATGCGCAGTTACCGGGGCCTGCGTCGCGTGCGACGGTGCCGGTGACGACGAAGATGCCGGCGCCGATGGACGCACCGATCCCGAGGAGAACGAGGTCGGGGAGGCCGAGGCGGCGGACGAGGCCCTTTCCGCTGTCGGGGGCGGCGGCGTTGCGGGCGTCGGGGAGGGGCTTCCGCCTTAGGGCGGAGGAGAAGAAGGAGGATGAGGTGGAGGAGGAAGTGGAAGGAGAAGAGGAATTGGAGCTTTGGAGGGATCCTCCCCCCATCTTTATATATGGATCTCGAGTCTCCCTTCCCGGGAAAGAAGAGAGAGAGAGAGAGAGAGAGAGAGAGAGAGAGAGAGAGAGAGAGAGAGAGAGATATTCGAGCTCCAAAACCAGTAGACTTTAAGCTACGAGAAGAGGAGCTCGGTGGGGGAAAATGAGAGCCGTAATTATCTTTGTTTTGGAATTTTGTGTTATGAAGACTACTAATGCATGATGCATAAAGTGTCTTGTTTATGTGGATATAATTTATTTTGGATATTGTGTGGATATAGTTATGATTATTGTCAGAGATAGTTCATTTGGTGGGTTATTCATTAAATGTCCGGATTTGAAGAAAAATTTACGGATTTTCATCTAAGTTTCTGTTTCCACTCCGATAGATGTCACAATCATATTTATTCTTTCTCTTGTGAGGTCCACCCGAAAATTACTCTCTCTCTCTTATTTGATGCATCAAATAATTATTTTCTTCTGTCCATTTTAACAAAAAATAACATAGTATATCATCATATCATCTAAAAAATATAAAATACTCGGCTTGTAATCACTTTTTTAAGCTTGAATACAATCGCATCATAACAAATCCTCTCAACAACAAACCATCTATTCAAATGCCAAACACACACAAGAAATACACACAGGATAACCCACTTTTCCTCAGGATTACCCACCACCAGAAAATCATCTAATCATCCACCATTGGGTAACCCACTTGTAGTCATTTGTTAGATGACTTGTATATAGATTAAATGCAAGTAATGGTGTATTGGTTTCATTGATTATCTTATAGTTATAGTTTGAAAAAATGTGTGTTGTTTTATATAATTATATGCATTCATAAGTATATTGATATATTTAGATGTCCATATAGATGCAAATATAAAATGCATTTGTCTGTTTGTTTTAAAATTAATACGTATTCTCGGATATGCATATATATGTCAAAACAGATGCTATGTAGATACAAGTACATGTCTTCTCGTTAGATGTCATAAATAAAACTAACTAACATGCATGAGTTACACTATCATGGTATAAAAATGTTAATATATGCGAAAAGATATGTTATTGTATCTTTTAAGGTAACACGTGCAAACCAATCGTGAAAATTCTTGTATTTAGGTCTATATATAAGCATTGAATCAAATGCATTTAGCGCAAAGATATTAAATATTCTTTTAATGATTGATCATGTGAAAATTATGGATATGTAACGAATGATTTAGCATTCAAAATGAATGTTGTACTTGTTCATATCTAATTAGAGTGAATATTTTATCGAATTAGATAAAAACTTATATCGTATTTAAAGAAGCATCACTATATATTTGTGGTGTCGGGCTCTCACTTGATCGAGCTCCGTAGTCTTATTTCTCAAACTTGAGAGTTTTCAGTCTCATTCAGTTCAATACCTTATTAACAACTCATCTCAAACTTATTTTTCTCAATTATCCAGTCATTTTTATACATTGTTTGCTTGTTATTTTTATCTAGTTAAATCGTATGTTTCCACTTTTAGTAGTACATTTTTGTTTAACATGTCAATGTGCAACTTTATGACTAGGTGATACAAAAACTACGTCACTTTCCTACCACAACTTTGTAAGAAAGGAAAAGAGTATAGGGGCATCCCGCCAAACTCCATTTCTACATCACCCCCGCTTTTATCCAACAAACCTTGCAAGAGCATATGTCTCATTAACTTCTTCGCCATGATCACTCCTCCTTGCAACCACCCTTGACTATAGGAGCCTATTTGGTAGGGGATATGGATCAGAATAAGTCCTTATTCTCCTATTCTTTTATTCCTCCTTATCCACTCATGTTTTACCACTTCTCATCTTCCCTTATTCCTACTTATCCACTATCTTATTCATATTCTTGCCTTCTCTTATTATCCTTATCCACTAACTTACAAACATTATTCCTTATCCCTCGTGCGCCAACTAAACGGAGAATAACATCTAAATTTCCGTATTCTTCATTTTTTCCTAATTCCTATCATTCCAGCCAAACGGGAACAGTGTCTCATTCCACCTTATACCTCGCCCTTATTCCTCCTCATTCCCCTATCCTTCATCGCCTTCCTTAAACATCTATCAACCACTGTAGACAACTAAGACAGCCCTCAGATGTTACCGCCGCCTTCCAAAAAGTGCTCTGTTGGGTGCGGCTTAGCATTTCTTGATGCGTGACTTCTACAAGAAAGACTCAACTTCGAGTCTCACAAATATGTATGATACTATGTTGGATCATATTAGTATACCCCGCATTTAGCAAAAGGATACCTAAATGCTACAAAGTAGATCAAAATAACATGTAGAGATGCAATAAATTTTAAAAAGCATAATAAAAGATAAAAAAATCCAAGAATGCAATTTTATCCCCTATCACTAGAAGGAGAAGGAGCCCATCCAAGCATCAATGGGTAATCTAAGATCATGCTTGTAGAGATAAGGTCCCGACTATATACTTTGATGGATGGGAGTCACCATATAAACACCAGCTTCTCAAGGAAGATGAAAGGAAAACTTCTCAAAGGATGAAGTGCTCCCACTATCTCTCCCTCTCTCCTAAATGTCATAAGGAAAACCCTCTAGAAAGACATTTGTATGATAGTCCCTCCTCACGAAGGAAGCCACCACCTTGTATAGGTGAATAAGAGACTAAATAGAGGGACATCATGGTGGGTTGTGAGATAAGGTCCCCGTAGAGTGAGACGCTTCTTCTCATTTCAAATTGATCATGGTTGGTCACCTACTCATTCTCATTTTCTTTTGGATTTTGTTATACGGCATGATTGCTTTTAGGGTTGTGACAAATTTATTATTTGTTGAACACAAACCCTAGTTAAATTTAGGTTTAAATTAACTAACCTTATGCTAATCATAATTCAAGGCTAACTCTAAACATTAACCTCCAGTCAAATATGGTCCTAGAGCCATCCAAATAACCCCAAACCTAGGGTAAAGCTATAAAATGTTGTGTTGAACCTATGAACCATAGTTGGATTAATTAGCTCAACCCTAGTTGGAGTTGAACTACACTTAGATGGTCCGTGGAGGCGTGGACTAAGTTTAAACCCTCAACCCAAGAATAAAACGGTCCAAGCAAGCCTACATAAACCACCATTAATCAATATTATACAATGAAGCCCGATACAAGCCACCGCTAATTAATATTGAACAACGAAGCCCGGCTCCGACTTTAGTCTCCATTGGGGTCTCCTTTCCCCTATCGGTATCTTTCAAAACTCTTCGAATCTCAACCATTAGATCACATGATCCAACATTCAATCTCTTTCAAGCCACTTTTTTGGCCTTGATAGGATCATTGGATTGCGATCCAATACGTTTTATTATCTTAATTAAACCACTATACATTGGTAGTTTGATGGAAATCCCCGTCGATGTTAATTCACCTAAAAGAATTTGTTTCGATGTTGGATCTTCGTCCAATGACTTAGAGTGATTTACTCAAATGCTCGCCCTTCATTTATCTGATTAAAGATATAACAAACTCATACCCGATCCTTCCTTTCACAGCATGTTGGAAATCCCTTGACATGTCACCATTTGCTGTCCATGTTTTACTCTCCCTTCTCCCTCGATGTTGTTTAATCATGGTCTTTGGATCAACATCTAGTATCTAAGCTATCCTTCATCTCCGCCTAAATAACATGAGCATATGCGCATTTCCATGTTGGACCATCAACTTCTACCTACTATCCTTGCGTTAAACACCCCACTCTTTTGACCGAGATAGCCTACATGTTCATCATTCATTTTTGATTGGGGTTGTTTGTAAACTCCTATGCCAAGCCTCGCCCAAATCTTCCTCGCCAAACATTAGTTGTTGATAATCTTCTTCATTCTCATTGTCATTATATTCTTTTCTTTAGTTGCACTCCTTTTGTATAAGTGACAACTCTTATGGATTTTTTCCAAGGCTTTGTGTAAAAAGATAAAGATGGGACAATCATCACATATTAGTTCTTACAACATAATATAAGTAAAATGGGAAGACATGGGGAAACTGTCACATACTAGTTTGTCCCTTTATTTTTTTTCTTTAGTCCACGTAACTTATTTCTCTCGTATTTTTTTGGCAATATCTACATTTTATTTATTCAATTAATTTGGATAACTTACATTTTTTCCATCGATATAGGTAAATTTTATTTATTTTATTCGTTATCAATTATTTTATTAAACAAAAATAATGTTAATTATATATTATTCAATCTGCAAAATATTTTTTTTGTTGGAGTTAAATCGCTAATATCTAACTTATTATTAATTCACTTAAACTTAAAAAAGGAATTGATGTTTCCTCGATCAATTGGATCTAATGTTTATTTTGGTGAACTTTTAGTCCAAGAAATCAACATACTAGTAAATTAGCCCATGCATTACTTTTAACCTAGGATTTTTATATTTTTATTACATTCCGTTCATTGGTTAAAATCTCTAGGTACCAAAAAAATATCAATAGATTCTTCTTTTCATGAAGATCCACAATTTATTTTAGAGTAAATTACGCTAAAGTCTCTAGAGTTCACACTTGACCTCAATGTAGTTTCTCTACTTTTAAAAGGCACAATATGATACATAATTTTTATGAACAGTTTTGATGCGATCTTCCATTTGTCAAATAAATCATGAATTTTAGGTTATGAACCATAATACCTTTCATTCTCCTCTCGAACGACCAAATTATAAGGCTCCTTGAATCCATTTTCCCTTTCTTCCCAACCCCATCAACCAAGTCTGGAAGATCCCCCCTTACTTCGTCGCCATGGCCTCCTCTATTCCTTGCAATCATGTTCCTCATCCTCTCCGTCTTCCCGCCTCCAAGGATCCTTCAACTAGAGTGATACTAGAGATTTTGACACTGATATATGTTGGCCGAACCGTTGGAATTGTGATTCATTATGTGTATTTGTATTAACATAAGAGTAATATTATCACAGTAAATCCAAAACTAATTGATCAAATGTGGATAGCTTGTGAATATTAGTTAATCTATGGAACACTATTATATAGATACCTTATTTTAACCTACAATCTTTGATGAGCGAAATGCAAATTACTTGCCATTTATAGTAAGTGGATGTTGTTATGGTCCTAAAGAGGTAAAAGGGAAACAAACATAAGTTTCTTTTTGCCCTCTGTTGTAGAGAATGAACCTTAAAAGGGAGAGATAAGAAGATCCTCTCGAGACATTTTGGGGATCATTCTCTTGTACTCTTGGAAGGAATCATGAATCAACTTATGTTTCTGCACTTCAGATTATATTCTCGATGTTTTGACGTAAATAATTTATGAGATTTTTACACCCGTGACCATGTATAATTCCATAATTATACGTTGAACCCTCCATGATTCTGAATTATATGTAGAACCTTGAACAATCACTTTCATTTATATCATAACCCCATGTTATGTTACTCGTTTAACCAAACCAATACTTGAGTTAATGTACCTAAATCAAATCTAATGGTTAATATTTTTTATCTATTTTTTATTCTAATTAAACCCCAACCTTCACATCCTTTCCCCTCCTCCCCCCTTAATCTAGGATTGTTGCATTATAACATACAGAGTTAAAGTATTTTTATACATGTGAGAACGAATAAATATTACAAAGAGGATGCACCGTATTATGTATCAAGAAAATCGATATTAGATCAACGTCCCCCAAGGAGCATCACAGGGTGGTGATGGTGGTATGTACTTTTAGATAATATTATATGTATATGGATCATTACTTGACCAACATACTTGGCAAGCATGATTCCTTGACCATCCCAAACAATATTTCTTAAATCTAACCGGAGGTTGAACCGGAAACCTTATCAAAAAAGTAGGATTGAATTCTTTGAAGATGAAATTAAATCGAATCGGTGGAGAAAAGGAGGTTGAACTGACTACTCAAACCAGGATGGACCAAGACACATATAAAATACACACTCAAATATACTTAAAATATATATGCATACACAATCAATGTATATATCTTACAGTTTACATAAAACTTTTTTTCTTACACAACATCAAATGTTATACATATAGATATTAAAAATGAGATTTTTATCAGTTGTACCCCTATAAGATATTGCAATATCAGTTATCACTATCCCTTTTTTAGAATACAAATTATTTGTTCGATTTCTTGCCATTCTATCACTTATGTCCTTCCATTACTTTAGTCGTCAATGAGTTGAACTTAACCATGGTTTTTTCAAACCATGGTGCGATTAAGAGGAGTATAACTGACCAAAAACTCACAATGACCCATCCACCTCCTCCACCCCCTCCTCCCTTTCCCCATCACCACCACCGACAACCAGCACCACCCTAACCTCCTCCTCGATTCCCTGCTCCCCCATCCCCCCACCAGCACTGTCGGCTACGAGCAACCTTTCACCTCCCCTCTTTTGACATCGTGCCCTGGTAGCTCCACATTCAGACAAAACCCCTCCCTCTGCCTCTTTAGCAGCTCTGTCCTAAAGCCCCTCTCCTACAGCTCCGGCCCAACCCAAAGCCCCTCTCCCACAGCTCTGCTCAGCCCTAAATCTATGCCAGCAACCCCCTCAACCTCCCCTCCCTCTGCCTCCCCATATCCCTCCATGCATAATACATTCCCACCTGCCTCCTCCACCTCGCTAGGAGACACATGGGACCTGCTAGAGGACATATGGCACTCCATTTTTAGACAAGATCCCACTCACCTACGGTTAGATTAAAGCAGAGCTCGAGCTCCTCTCCCTTACCACAATGGGGTTCCTCATCCATCTTCTTCCAGGTCGAGCTCGGTGCTTGAACATATTTTATCCTCTTTGCAGCTACCCACATGCAACTATAAAAAGGAGGAGCTCCTGAGATCAAAAATCAGGACTGTCGAGGAGCTGTAGGGGATTTCGTAGCGCCAACTTCCAATATTTGTGTGCATAGAGCAGCAACGGATGTTGACCTCCTATATTACCCTCGAGGAGCTCCGAATCATTAGAGTGGAGGAGAAGAAGGCAAGGTTCGCCCATCATCTTCAGCCGCAGAATCACTCGAATACAACAAAGGTTTCTCCTTCTTCAATTGAGTACCGAGATGAGCAAATACCACCTGAATTTTCCCAAGCTCCTAAGGAGGGGCGGTGGAGAAAGGAGGAGCGGTGGAGGAGGGGTGGAGGAGGGGTGATGGAGAAAGAGGGGGGATGAAGACCTTTCAAACTATTTTTAATTTAATTTCCTTTGTGTCCCTAAAGTTAACGTCAGTTTGCATTGAGGATGGACAACAACTAACCCGAGGGGCACAAGTGATCATTGTGGAAGAAGTTATGGGATGAAATGGTATTCCAAAAAAAGAGGTGCATAATTGATATTGTAATATCTCAGATGGGCACAACTGACAAAAACATTTAAATAGCATTTAAAATATATACTCTATAAATAATAATAATTAAAATCAATTATCTACAAAATTTTATAATGGAGTAGTTGGTCAGAAGTTTGCGATGATCCGAGGCCATGAATTCAATCCCATCAACATCATTATTTTGAATAATTTAGTATTGAATTGCATTTAACTCTTGGTTGAATTGATTTTAAAACAATCAATTAAATTGGTGGTTTAACCAAAACCTAGATTTTCAAGTCGACTTATAAAGCTCGGTAAACCGGAACAAGACCCGGTTCACAGATCTAACTAGCCAGTATGATTTTCAAGATACTCGACTAATATTATAGAGATTGGCTTCTATAGACAATGCAAAGAATAAATCAAAAAAATTTGGGTTTTATTAATGGGATATTGCAATATCTATTATGCCCATCCCTGTTTTAGAATATCATTTATGCCCCTATGCCCCTGACTTCTTAGTATTCTATCACTTGTGCCCTTCCGTTACTTTAGTCGCCAATGAGTTGAACTTAACGATTGTTTTTTAAACTATGCTACGGTTAAAAGGGGTATAACTTTCCAAACACTTCCCCCATCCATCCTTTCTTACATCCACCCCCAAAATAAGAACATCCCCTCTCCGTCTAGATAAGTCGGAGACACGAAGCTCGATTAACCATTCATGCACATGAGCTTCCTCGTACACTTTCTTAGTGACACTAACACCAGAGGTCGAGCTATAAAGTTGAACCTTAGAGCTCCATTTCAAGTCATGGCATAAACATCAGTGCAACAGAGTTAGCATCAAGAGGAAGAGAACCCCTTTCCTGCATGCTCTTGATGGAAACCACTACTTCAGAGGAGTGATGAATCCCTACTGGATCATGATTGTTCTCTATTTTTATCCTTGAAAAGTAAGAACCTCATGAGAAATTTTCATTAATTTCGCATCTTTGGCAAATAATTCAAACACCTCTAGTTAATCTAACCTTAATTTATTGTATTAGATACTAATATTTTTCTTTATTTTTCTATCTTATTAAAAACCCCTAAAAATTAGGTTAATTATTGTATATATGTTTCTTGACTTCTAAAAGAAATTAAAAATACAAAAAATATCAAAACCACATAACACAATGTTTTACCCATGCTTGCAAAAATTCTTCTTTGTACAAAAAGGACTCTTTTGGATTTTTGACGGATATGAAACTTGTATATCTCATCAAGATCTACAACTTTCATGTTTTGACCTTTTTCTAATTCAGCCTCCTATTATTTCTTTTTAAATTCTCCATATTTTTCTTATTTTTTAATTTTTCTGGAATGACCACTTGGCGCTCTCTGGAGGCGGCATGCGGCCGCCTCTTCTTGCGCCACCCGCCACCCTTCTACACTGTCTCATCATCTTCTAGGCGCCTGCATCTCAACCGCCCACTTCCCCTTCATCCTTAACCCTTAGATCCGTCTTCTAGATCGCATCTTTACCATTCCTTAGTGCCTAACTCCCAGCCACCCGATCCAGACCGCATCTCATGGCTCACAAGCCGCCACGTCATCTCCCCTCTTTCCATCGTTGATCTGTCCTTATGCCCTGCATCTTAGTCGCCCATCTCCGCCTCGTCCACGGTCGCTAGATTAGATCTGAAGATTTGATCAAAGCCCCTCGTATGTGCCCTCTTCCTGACCATTGGATCGTGAGATCCAAAGGTCCATGAACCGTCTTCAACCTCGCATAACTCCTCCTTCCAATCCATTACACCTCGTCAATGCCTCTTCACCTTTCCATTTTAGCTCTGCCATCACTACATCTCTCCGCTCTCTAATGGCCCTTCCACGTAGCCTTGTCTTCCTCCATCCTCGCGCAGCCCCCAGGCATTCAACACCCCCTCTTCAATCGTCGCTCCGACCATTTCAAACATGGCCCCCAGCACTTGAACCTCCACCTATATAGCAACCCCCTCCGCCTCTTCCACGCTCCGTCCACCATTCAATGCCTAAGACATAGCCCCTCTCCAACTCCCTGTGACAGTCGGAGGTCGGACAAGGGACCATAATGGGCCTTCGGCCAGGTTTTGATCCATGGTCAACTTGGCCATGTCACGGCAGCCTCGCCACCGTTAAGTTCCCTGTCGTGGCTATGCAGGTCTGAGCGGCGACCAGAGGACCAATTTGGCCCTCAGCCCAAGCCATCTCCGGCCGCCTTCTTCCTCCTCAATCCTCCAGGTTTGTGGTTTTACTTTTATTCTTGTTTTCTCATAATTACTCCTAGACACTCACCCTCCTTCACCGACACTCGACGACACACTTACCTTCACCACACCACTAGCACCTTCGTCGACCCTTGCGCTCACCGTTTCCCCTTCTCTACAACCTGATCACCTCCGTCCCATCTCCTCTTCGGCTCACGGGAGATGATACTCAGGTCCTCCACTCCCTCGCTCCTACATGACCTCACATCACTCACTACACATACGCCTCGGCTATAAATTAACATTTGCAGGGTGAGATCCTTCATTGGACGGAAGTGTGGACCCATCTTCGATCTCCTGCACAGTCTCTGACGATGCTTCTCTGCCTTGCATCTCGAGCCATCGCCTGACCCTCATATCTCCTCCATCTCCCTCACCGAACACTGACGAATCCACATTTCATCATCTTTATTCTATTATTTTGGCCTCAAAAACCCTAGTAAATGCGTGTAAATAGTATTAAATCCATCATCTTAGCATTCATGCATGTGCATGTAAATAGTGTATAAAATTCTATAATTAAAGCCAAAATTATAGAATAAATAAAAGAAAAGAAAAAGAATAAAATATTGTAAATATTTTATGACCCGAAACCCCGAGACCTAGGCATCTGGATGAATAGGTCGACAAGGAATAAAGTAGGGGGAGATAAGGGTCAAAATACAGGCAAAATACCTATTCTTTTCATCCATTCTTTATTTATTTTGGGACCTATTTTTGATTCCACTTTTTATACCTCAAATAAAGACACTTTGTACATGAAAGTTGTAGATAATTTATAAAGAAAAATACAAAAGTAATTTCATTCAAAAATAATGTACAGATAAAAAGTTATGGTCTGAATAAAAATCCAGAATCCCAACTTCCCAGACCCGTATCTCACAGATGAAAACTCCAAATGCAGCAAACTCACCTTTAATTGTATATAGAATAAAATAATCTATTTATGGCGGTGGTTTCGCATTTGGCGGAGCTACGGTTTGAAAGTTGAGTTTTGGACCCTACTTGTATACTTGTACAGATTAAAATAATCAATTTATTATTTATTCATTATTTTTATAATTTTATATTTTTGTAATTTTGTAAATAATCTTTATAATTCATAGGTATATTAAAATCAGAATAAAAAACACAAAAGGAACAAAAATTAAAATATTTGTACATAAAATACATAGGTATTATACCTATATACATACTTGTATAAACTATACTTTTATTTTATTAAGTATACAAAACAATTCAAAAAAATAAAATAAAAATATAATTAAGTGTATACAAGTATTTTATAATTTTATAAAATAATAAACATATTTAAATAAATTAAAAATACAAAATAAAAAATAAATTGATATATATATGTAATATACCTATAAGGGCTATAAAAGGTAACTTGTGAAAATATACCTCATAAAAATAATTAAAAATTACCATAAAATAATTTATAAATAATAAATATTTTTTATTAAATAACCTAAATTTAATAATATCATTTACTATTTTAAAATGAATTAATAAATCATTTTCCGAGGTTTTTTCCTGGTTGGTCCACGTGGACCAACCAGGAGGGTCCGAGAGTTGACCGCAGGTCAACTCTCTGACCCGCCCCCTGTGGCCTGTCAGAACGTGATTTTGACCTTTTTCTCCCTTTTTTCGAGGCTACCCGTTACATCCTTTCATGATCGACTCTTCTTGACTTTTCTTCCCCAACGATCGAGGATGCTCGCCCAGTGTTTGCATTGGTCTTTGGATCATTGCAGCGATAGCCATCGCCTCGTTCTTCTCGCCTGTCACCATCCTTCAAAACCGCACAGCCATCTTCCATTTGATTTTGAACCGTCTCTTGCGAGCTTCAGACCTCCAGGTTGATGCTAATGGGTCTCCGGTGACAGGGGATTGACCCCAGCTCCCCGTTGAGGTGCGGCGAGGCTTGTAAAGTCGGCTTCCACTCTATCTCCGGCCAACTGGCCGAGAGGTCCTATCTCGCGGTGAACAGCTGCTCGAGGTCGTGCTTTTCTATTTTTTTAGTTGTTTAGTTCGCTGTTAGTACTAGGCTTTGATTTATGCTTTTAGTTGGTCGTTCTATCGATTAATCCACTCTGATCTCGTCGTCGAACACCTCACCGGAGCTCAAGAGCTCCGACAACCACCATCACCATCCCACGTCGCCTTTTCTCGCCAATAAAAGCCCCTTCCTGCTTGCGAGATATCTGTTGTCTTTTTGTTTTTTTTTTGCAGAAAGAGAAGGAGGCGTCTAGGCCTCGATTCACGCCAGGAGCAGCGCCCAGGCCCGCCGGCGTTCGCGTGACCTCCGGGGATCATCCAAGGGTCCCTGGAGCCTCTCGTGGGTACCTGGTGCTTTGCAGTTGCTGCAAGAGTACGGAGAACGTGTCGGAGGGGATCCAGGTGCACGGGAGCCCGAGCTTCGGCGAATCCAAACTCGCCAAGCTCGAGTTCCTCGTGTGTTCTTCTAGAGCCATCCATTGACGTTGGATTACCCTCGATCATCCAGCAGAACAGCAGCCATAGGATCTTGTGAATCCCCAGTCGTCCGATCGATATCGAGGATCTAATCTAATCTGGGCCGTGGGGCGCGAACCGTTACGGGGCTACGGATTGTCGACACGTGGCATAAGTGAGAAATCATCCGTTGTTCGATCCACCCCTTGACTGGGTATTTTGTGAAGTCAGCCCAGCACTTTTGGTATTTAGTTTTTATTCCTTAAACTTTCATCGGACGTTTTAAAGTTTTGTTATAATTGCATATAGACCCCTCGGTTTTCATTGTATTAGATATAGGCCCCTGCCAGATCACATGTGTTGCGCACGTGACTTGGCGATTTTGCAGAAGGGCCCAGGGTATTGTGTTTATTTAATTTTAGTCCCGAAACATTCAACTGCAGTTGCAAGTTTTTGGCCATTTTGCATTTAAGCCCCAAAGTTTTGTATAATTATTGTTTAGTCCTCCCCAGGCGCGTGCACCGCACGCGCGTGGGTGGGCTTTTTGCCAAAAGGCCCGTGCGGCTTCTAGTTTTTATAATTAGTCCATTACTATTTTATTCAGTTATAATATTTTTGTGAAAATTGCATACAGGCCCTTGAACTTTGCCAGATTTACATAAATGCCCCTGGCCTGAGTGTAGTTTCTTGTTGCTTCTAGTATTTATTTCACACATCATTTTAATTCGAAAAATTCCCAAAAATTTAACTTAAGCTCCTGTGTGCTTGCACTTTTACGCCATATTTTTGCATTACATTTTTATTGCATTTTAATATTTATAAAAAATCAAAAATACTCATTTTCAGCACTGTTTGCATTATAAAATCCATAAAAATATAAAAACGCTCTAGAAAAATCCCAAAAAAATATATTTTGTTTCTTTTAGTGTGTTTTAATTTTAGACAAAAAATCACTAAAAAATATAAAAGAAAACTTCTAAAAATTATAAAACTCTAAAAACCTTTATAAAAATTTATAAAATTCATAAAAAAAATCTAAAAATTGTGTTTTCAGTTTCTGAATTTTCTTTATTTCATTATCTTTCATTTAAAATTAATTTGAGGAATTTTGGACTCTTATTTATATTTTTTATCGTCATTTTAATATCGACCAACAATTTTGTTCACTGTTTTCTTGTATTTTGACTTTTAAAAATACTAAAAACATTCTGAAAAATTCCCAAAAATCATAAAAACATTATAAAAATATAAAAAAGCCAAAAACAATTTATTTCCTGATTTTTGAATATTTTTACCTATTTTTATAAATACCCTCTTTCCTCTTTTCTTATATTATATATATTCCAATATTGAAAAAGAAAATATAAAGAAAAAATATAAAATATAAAAAGAAAATATAGAATCAGAAAATTAAAAATCAAAATACAAAATTAAAAATTAAATAAAAAAATTAAAAATTAAAACCCCACAAAAACATTTGCAATGCATAGTGTAGATAATTAATCACATTCACGCACACACACACACACACACTTGTTGATCTATCCTGCCTTGCTCCCTGTGTTCGAACTCTCTACATACTTACACCTATACACCTTGTTTGTAGAGTTAAAAATAAATTTGACTCCACGATTTATTTTCATTGCTTGATATTTATATTGTGGGTTCATTGTTGATTAAATACAGGATTTTGTAGTGGTCAAGACATCGACTGTTGATTCGCCTTATGGATCAATACGACCGCTCCCAATTCTGTGTTTATCAAACACTCACCTTCCTTCTCTGATTATCAGACATGCGTTGGGAGAAGGGTGGAGGAATCCATAGCTCGCTGGAGACCTGATGGTGCCACCACTTGTGCGGTCAGGATTGAAGAGCAGATACCGTTAGATGCCACCCCCTTGGCGGCCATCCAACGACCCTCATGCAGCTACGTAGGAGCGTCCCACGCTAGCAATTTCGATGGACCCACGACTTCATGGCATGCCACGCATCCCGAACCTATCGCCCGAGCCTTCGCCCTCCCCCGAGCCTAGCTTACATGCATGCCAGGTGCGTGTAGCTGGGAAATTTGCATCGAGACCCTCCAAACTTTCTCATTTTGCAAACATGTCCAACCGAGGCATGTGTGTTACGCACATGCGCATCTGAACAAATTGCAATGAGGCCCAGTCAGATATCATATGTGTAGAAAAGCCCCCACGTTTCATGGAAAATTTACAAGGAAGCCCCTTCGGGTCCTGGTTATTGCAAATAGGTCCTTTCAAGGATCTATTTGTAATATTTATCTTTATTTTTCCATGCATTTTTATTACGTTTACGCTCTTGCACTATTTCTTTAATATCTTGAGCATACGGACTCCGTTTTAGTTGATTTCAGTTTCAGTGTGTTGCATAGTTTACTCTATATTTAATGCATAGCTAATTTTTGCGTTGACACTTAATTAAATGGAGCTAATTTTTGATGATATAAATAGAATCTCCTTCTCACAATTTATGTGTCATTATTGATTCTTGAGTTCATTTTGACTCTGAATCTATCCATTATTTATTGCTCAATGATTTGACATTTGTAAGGCATATCTGTATACCTTCTCTTGCATGTTTATATGTTGCATCGTATCTTATATTTCATTCATGGCATCTCACTTTTAATTGCATTTAAAAAATCAAATAAAAATTGCATGCATCACATGTCACGACCCGTCCCACTAACCAGGACGTGCCGCGACAGAGATCTTTCTTCTTCTTTTTCCTCAAGTAAACATGTGGCAATCTCAAAAACATAACATCTTTGTATTTCAAGTTCACAACACCAAGAAGTGTATTACACAAGTTCTATCTATTACAACTTCTCCCAAAATAACACAGACATTACAAAAACAACGAAAACCAAAAGACACCTCCTCCAAGTGTATCAGCGGTCCTTTCCCCTGCTATTCGTGATTCTGCTGATCTGTACATAATTATAATATAAAGGGATGAGTCTAAACCCATTTATGAGCTTAGACCCAGTGAAAGGATCTCAAGCTTTTTACATATAGCTAAAATTTGAAATATGAGCATCATGACAAGAATTTATGCTGAATACTGTGAAATAGCTTGAAAGAGACTTTATGAAAGAAATTATATATAACAACGTGCTAGTTTTACAAATTAAACGCTGAAATCACTTCCAAAGCAAATAAACTGAAACATAATCATCACTATCAAGTTGTTTGTACTAATCACCACTGTGGCTAATTTATTGAGTCATGAACGCTGAAACAAAGCTAAGTCATACGCGCAGACGGTCCCAAAGACCAAAAACACCCTGCATACGGCCCAAAGCCTATATGTATACAGAATGCGGACCCAAAGTCCTCTTGATACCATATCTAATGGTTTGCCATATCTAATGGCGGTTTCAGGGTCATATCTAATGACATCACCATATCTAATGGCTAGTTCATGATTTGTATAAAAGAGCTACCGTGGTGCTTATCTTCTGATTCTGATTCAATTCTTGTCACTAATAAACCGTAAACTTGTTATTTCATGCTCATAACAGCTAATTCAAGAATATAAAACACTCTTGACATAACATACATATTCTGACAACTAGAACTTGTTAAGAACTTGAAAATCGATCCATAATGCATAGTAACCGCGAAAAACATAATTCTTCACATAAATTCATATCTAAGTAGTGAAACTTATGTCTCGTGTTCCATCAAGAACAAAATGCTTAAAAATGTGTTATCATGATAAAACTCGTGAAACGACGTCTGAAATACAATTTAAAGCCCTGATTTCATCTCAACCGTATGGTACTTGAAATTCCTTCGTAAAAGCTCTAGAAAACACGATTTCATACTTGTTATCATAAACATACATAAAAGCTAAAGACTAGTGCTTACAAATAGCGCTTGAGAATCCCTCACCTGAACGCTATCTAACTTGAGTCCGAAACAACTTCTTTAGTGAAATCCCCCCTATAGCCGTCTTAGATTGAATACTACGGCTTGGTGCGGACAGAACTTCGTTACGACCTAAAAAAATGCTCTCGATCACCGACAGGGCTTCGCCGTGGCTCCTCTCGTGCTCCTCCCGCAACCTCGGCGGCCTTGCGGCTCTAAGGTGGAGAGATGGGCGTGGGATGAAGTGAGGAGGTGTATGGGGGGTCATGGGTATTTATAGGCCTCCACCCCCTTTACATGTGTGACATGTGTCAACATGTAAGGGAGCCTCTAAGCCACATGTTGCCTCTCTTCCATGTATGACGACACATGGCATGCCACATGTCTTATTCATGAGAAAACTTGTTTGCCAAGTAATAGGTTTGGTTAATCCATGAGATAACTTATTGCCCAAGCAAGGTTTGGCTTATCCACGAGATAACTTGCTGCCCAAGCAAGAGACTACACCATGACATGTCACTATGGCACATGGCACTATTGAGTTTTTGACACTTGTCCTGACTATGTAACGACACGTGTCCCATGATTTCCTCTCCATGTGTCCTACTTTTGCTAATGATGCTTAATTATCATTAACGACGGGTAATTAGCACTAATCATGCTTAATTAATCTTAATGATGTGATTATGGTTAATGAGTATAAATCTATGCTAATGACGCTTAATTATCACTAATGACAGGTAATTAGTACTAATCATGCTTAATTAGTCTTAATGATGTGATTATGGCTAATGAGTATAAATCTATAACATTATGGGCACTATGCAAGTAGTGGCTTCTACTACTTATAAGGTACTACCAAAATTCCAGATTACTAGATGTGGTACTATGTTTTGATGTGCTACACAATTCAGAGAACCTTTTGAAGTCCATTTTTATACAAGATGGTCTCTGATATAAACACAACAAGTTTCAATGCAATCATTACACCAAGGCGAATCTATTGACTATGGTATCCGTAAAGTGCAAACACTATCAAAATCCAATATTTCCTTGAAATAACACTTGATAACATTCAAAGGCATAGTGTACAAAACGCATATTACATCACATGAATTGTTCTTGCATCATTTTATCTGCATATCATTTTGCATGAGCTCTTTGCTTATCATTCGGCATGAAAACCTAGGATTAGAAAATAATCACTCATTAATTAAACAATATTTTTTGATAAATAGATGAAGAGGCTCGTGTCCTTGTGTTCGACCTTGGTAGACTTGCCAAGTAAAATAACTTCCACATGTTCGAAAGTATGGTTTTTGCTAAATCGTTTTTACCACCTATACTATGATAAAAGATGATTATTAATGTGGTAAAAAATGTGTTTCATCAAGGAGCATCATCATATTTATACTCCACATGTTATAGAAGTTCGCCGGTATCCAGTAACCAGGAGAACCATCCCTCTTGAGCACGATTGCATCTACGTATGAATACACCCTTCTATCGTTCAAATCTGAAGCTCTATCATCAGGTTCACAACAGCTTCAAGTTTCGAGATTTGATTGTGTGCTTCATCAACGAACATCTGTTGCACTTGATCAAATGGATATTGGGAACATACGAACGACCACGTTCTCAGAACATCACTATCCCTCTTATGCGAGCAGCTCAGAACCCAATATCCAAGAACTTGCAATAGCTGAAGTTTCCAACCAGACACCTCCTCAAACCCCTTTAGACAGATGCACGTTCATTGGATTCTCACCAGGGGTACAACAAGACACCTTGTCTCAGCTTCAACGAAGGATCCAACTTTGAGCAATCGTAGCAGGCTTCCGGTGTCATCCAACACAGTTTCTTCACCAATCCGGGCCATCTACAAGGAAGAACTGCAATGAGACCTTCTCTCATGCGACCTATCTACAACAAAACCTTTCCTCGCGTACTAGAACCCCCGACGAATCCTTGCCACGAGAGTCTCTCCGCAGCCCAACCTCCGGTAGCCAAACTCCAAAAAAAGAGAGGGAGGACATGGAGGAGAGGGCTGGAGGTGGAGGAGGAGGGGGTCGAAGGAGGCAGATGATGAGGGGGAGAAGGACGACGATGGGGCGGAGGAGGAGGAGGAGGAGGGCGAAGGAGGAGGGGGGAGGAGGATGGGCGGTGGAGGAGGGGTGGAGGATGCAAACAAACTTTCGTGACCTATATATTCAATGTTTATGACCCTTGTATCCCAAAAGATAACATCTATTTAGGATGTGAATGGACGACAACTAACCTGAGGAGCACAAGTGATAGAACGACAAGAATTCGAGGGCATAACTGATATTCCGACAAAGGGAGGGGCATAGTTGATATCGCGACATCTTAGAGGGATACAACTAATAAAAAAACCCAGCTTTAATTTTCTTGAGAAAATTAAATAGAAAAAGATGAGTTAGATACGATGACAAAACAATAGATTTCAGCTTCCTTTCTTCTTTGCATTTCTTTGTTTTTTGGGGCTTTTCTCAGTTATGCTCATATGAGATATTACAATATAAGTTATACCCCTCTTTTTTTGCAATATCAGTTGTTCTCCTGACTTCTTGCACGGTTATCATGTGTTGCATTCTCTTAGCTTGATCGTCAATGAATTGAACTTAACCATGGTTTATTCAAACCATGCTTCCATTAAGAGGGTATAATTGTCATCCTCCTTTGTCAAGCCCTCCATCCGGACCTCCTCCTCCGCCTAACCCTTTGCCCCGACCTCCTCCTCCACCGCTCGGACTTCCTCCTCCTCTACCTAGCCCTCCGCCCTGATCTCCTCCTCCTCATCCCCCTCTGCCTAGCCCAACACCTTGACCTCCTTCATTGCTTGGACCTCCTCCGCCCTAACCTCCTCCTCTACTGATGAATCCACATTTCATCATCTTTATTCTATCATTTTGGCACCAAAAACCCTAGCAAATGCCTGTAAATACCCTTAAATAGAGCATCTTAGCATTCATGCATGTGCATTCAGATAGTGTATAAATTACTGTAATTAAGGCCAAAATTATAGAATAAATAAAGAAAAGAAAAAGAATAAAATATTGTAAATATTTTATGACCCAAAACCCCCGAGACCTAGGCATCTTGATGAATAGGTCGACAAGGAATGAAGTAGGGGGAGATAAGGTCAGAAACACAGAGAAAATACCTCTACACTCTATTCATTCTTTACTCATTTTGGGACCTATTTTTGGTTCCACTTTCTAAACATCAAATAAAGAAACTGTGTACATGAAAGTTGTAGATAATTTTATAAAGAAAAATACAAAATTGATTTCACAGAAAAAGAATGTACAGATGAAAAGTTATGGTCTGAATAAGAATCCAAAATCCCAACTTCCCAGACCTGTATCTCACAACTGGCAACTCCAAATGCAGTGTACTCACCTTTAATTGTATATAGAATAAAATAATCTATCCAATGGCGGTGGTTTCGCATTTGGCGGAGCCACAGTTTGAAAGTTGAGTTTTGGACCCTCATTGTATACTTGTACTGAATAAAATATTCAATTTACTCTTTATTCATTATTTATTCATTTTTATATTTTTATAATTTTGTAAATATTACTTATAATATATATGTGCATTAAAATTGAAATAAAATGTAA
Organism: Ottelia alismoides; assembly: GCA_037367405.1. Taxonomy (NCBI): domain Eukaryota; kingdom Viridiplantae; phylum Streptophyta; class Magnoliopsida; order Alismatales; family Hydrocharitaceae; genus Ottelia; species Ottelia alismoides. The sequence goes on from JAZKJV010011013.1 coordinate 49,960, forward strand.
AGAAAAATAAAAATAAAAATACTTGTATAAAGACTACATAGGCATACTGCATACACTTATACCTATAGACAATACACTTGTATTTTATTAAATATACAAAACATATCAGAAAAATAAAATAAAAATATATATGTGAATATAAAAGTATTTCACAGTTTTATAAAATCATAACTAAAAATAATAATATTAAAAATACCTAAAATAAAAATAAATATTAAAATCCATAGGTATTATACCTATATAGGGTTAAAAAGGCAACTTATAAAAATATAAGTCATAAAAATAAATAAAAATCAAAATAAAATACTACATAAAATTTTGAATATTTTTTATTTTATAACTTTTATTTAATTCGGCCATTTACTATTTTAAATTGAATTAACAAATATTTTTTCCAGGGTTTTTCCTGGTTGGTCCACGTGGACCAACCAGGTGCAAACCCTAGTTGACTTCGGTCAACTAGGTGACCTATACCCTGTAGCCCTTGTCAGACCCACTGTTGACCCCATGTTCACCATTTTTTCGAGGAGCGAACTTGCATCCTTTCGACTCGATTCCTTCTGCAAAATCCTTCCTCGTTCATCCCTCTTGCCCGCCAAGTGATTACATGGGGGTATGGATCACTGAATCGCCCCAGAAATCTTGGTCTTTGGACCCCTGTCACCACGGGTCAAACCACATATAACCGACCCCCTTCCTTCCTTTTCGAATTGAGTCCCCTTGGTCCACCCTTCAGCGTCTCTCTCGTGCTCCTGAGCTCCGTGGAGGTGACAGCTCCACCGCCAGCCCTTCAGCCGAGGCGCGCGAAGTCGAGGGAGCCTCCACCACCTCCGCCTATCGCCGGCGTCGAGGTACCCTCTCCTCTGGTTCCGGCCATCGAGGGCTTCCACCCGCGTATTTCTTTAGTGCATCTAGTTCCTAGTAGCTTAAGGATCAAAAACCCCAAAAAAATTGTGAGTTTCATCGCGTATTTCGCCAATCTCAACATCCTCGCCGGAGCGCACCTCCGGCCACCGTTGATCACCCTCCGTCGCGCATCGATTAGGTCACCCCCAGGTCCAGGCACTTTGCCCTGGACCTTCTAACGCTTTTTGCAGGGTCAAAGCGCATTGACTCGCGCCTGGGTGCGTTTTTGAGGTTCGCCGGAGATCAGTCGAGCTCTCCAGCTCCGCCGACCTCCCGCGAGCGGCACGGCCCACGCCGTGCACTTTTGGTGCCCTCAGGAGATAGAAGACGACCCCTGGGAGCTTCACGGCCATTTTGGAGCCCTAACTTCGTCGGAGGATGAAGATCTGGAGCGGCGAAGTTTGCCTCGCCGGCGTTCTTCGCTGTTCTTCCTCATCGCCTCTCCACCGTTGGATCGAGGAGCCCTCCCCAGATCGCACAGCCTCCGTTGGATCTTCCTCAGCCTCGACCGTCAGATCAACCAAGGAGATCTAATCCAGACCGTGCATCACCCAACCGTCATCGGCCGCCCTGGTGTTGCCACATGGATAAGTGGAGTGCTCCCCGCCGCTGGATCGCCCATCGCCTCCCAGCCGTTGGATGCGCGCCACGCGTCACCTGCAGAGCGCCTGATCGAGGGTATTTTGCATCCCAACCCTCGCGCTTTTTGTATTTAGTATTTATTTTTTAAACTTTCGTCTGTAGTTTAAATATTTTGTAATATTTGCAAAGAGGCCCCTAGACTTTCGTTATTTGCACTTAGGTCCTCCGCCACGTCACCTCACGTGACCTGTACACGTGAGGTGGGGGCATTTTGCAGAGGAACCCTCAGGCTTTTGTGTATTTCATTTCAGTACAAAACTTTTAGTATCACGTGTAATATTTTTGGTTATTTTGCAAAGAGAACCCCAGGGTTTTGTTATATCGCATTTCAGTCCCTCCCAGGCGCGTGCAAGTCACGCGCCCTGGTGGGTAATTTGTAAGAGTGCCCAGGCGGCTTTTGTATTTACATTTTGGTTCCAGAAATTGAATATTCAGTTATATATTTTGGTGGAAAATTGCATCTATGCCCCTGGAAGTTTTGAATATTGCATTTATGCCCTTGCCAGGACTGTTTAATGTTGGGATTCTTGTTCTAATTGTTTAAAATATCATTTTAAGTCCAAAAATTCCACAAAAATAGACTTAAGCATCTGGATATTTGTACTTTAACGCCATCTATTTAGTTTTTGATTTTATTCTATTTTCTTATTTATTAAAAATCAAAAACTTCCTTTTTGCGTACTGTCTAGTTTAGAAAATACCAAAAAAAATATTAAAACTCCTCCAAAAATTCCAAAAAAAATCACCTAGTGTCTATTTTACCCTATTTTAGTGTCAGTCCAAAAATCATTAAAAATCTCAAAAGAAAAACACTAAAAATTTAAAAACACTCAAAAACTTCAAAAAATATATATAAAATAGTAGAAAAATCCAAAAATCACAAACTCAGCTTCTGTTTGTTCCTGATTTTGTTCTTTTTATTAGAAAAATAGTGTGAAAATTTTTAGCTACTGATTGGTATTTTTAAATCTCATTTTATTCACAGCCAGCCTTATTTCCACTGTTTTCTCTTATTTCAGTATTTAAAAATCCCAAAAACACCTTGAAAAATCCCTAAAAATCACAAAAACAGTAGAAAATTATAAAAATACCAAAACATTTTATTTCTGAATTTTTGAGTATTTTTGTGCATTTTTATAAATATTTTACCTTGCCTTTTCTTATATTGTTTTTATCTTCCAATATTGAAAAAGAAATACAAAAATATAAAATATAAAATATAAAAATCAGAAAAATTAAAAATCAAAATACAAAATTAAAAAAATTAAAAAAAATATTAAAAATTAAAAACCCACAAAAATCTTATTTGCTTGCTTGCTTAGTGTAGACACTTCACACACTCACACACTTTAGCATTTGCTTGGACTACACTGGTTGCTCCCTGTGTTCGAACTCTCTGCATACTTGCCCTTTACACCATTTGTGCAGAGTTAAAAATAAATTTTAACTCCACATTTATTTCCAATTATTGATCTTAGTGTGGGTTAATTGTTGACTTTAGTCAGATTTAGTGTGGTCAACACACCGACTGAGTTCACGCTTTGTGTTGAACTTAAGGCCACCTATTTTCGGCTAAATCATCTACCGACTCCCCTGACTAGGGTGGAGCACTGGGCCGGGCCGGCCCGGACCCGACCCTGACCCGACCTGCAAAAGCCCGGGCCCGGCCCGAACCCGATGTACAGATGGGCCAGGCACGGGCCCTCATTTTTCAAAAATATTATGATCGGGCCGGGCTGGGCCCGAACCCGAAGTACAAATGGGACGGGCCCGGGCCCTCATATTTCAAAATATCATATTAGAACTAATTTAGGGGACATGGATATATAGTCACAATACATCCAATATGTCCTTCATCCATCAATAGTAATACTATATCGTAACAATACATCCAATATTCATGTGTTATGGATGAATTATATCCATAATAATAAATTAGAATCAAAGTGCAACTTCATGGAATCAAAATAAGTGCGGGTTGAGCCCGACCCGAACCCGAGCCCGATCCCGTGGGCCTTGGGTCGGGCCCGGGTCCTCAGTTTGTTAAAAAAAGCGGGCCTCGACCCGGCCCAAGGCCCACGGAAAATTGATGGGCTCGAGCCGGGCTTTCCCGGGTTGGGTTGGGTCGAGCCCAATGCTCCACCCTACCCCTGACCTCCAACTCAAGCAAAGAGGCTCGACTTTGATGGGTTCCAAGTGCAACACGCATCAACAGTTGCCACTATGCTCTCTCTCTCTCTCTCTCGGGGTGTGTGTGTGTGTGTTGTGATGGGTTCAAGCACGGGGAAGGTAGAGGGATGGGGGAAGAAGATCAATGTTTTATGGGTGAAGGAGTGGTGGTGATGGGTAGATGTGTAGTGGGTGCGAAGGAGGAGTAGCGAAGAGGCGTATGGAAGAAGATGGAAAAAATTCCCCTATTGCAACAGGGGAGACTCAAACGTTTGATAAATTAGTTTAAAAAAGTGACTCAAAAAATTTTGAAATTCCATGTTTGAGATCAGAAGGAGTGGTTTATTCGTGAAGATATAAACGTTTTGGTGATTTAGTGAACAGTTGGAGATGCAATGAGGTGAGAAAAAATACGAGTATAGGAAGAAGTGTGATGGAGGAAAAAGAATGAGTTACCTGGACATCTCAGCTATGACCTCTTCCTCTTTGCTCCCTTACACCTGAACATCTTCTGGACGATTGAAGCAACATCGAATAAACCCATCACCTGTCTAATGCCAGTAAGGAGTTGTAGCAACAATATTCATGTATAAATCGAGAAGGGGCCAGAAGGGGTAGGGCGGAGAACGAGGTGGTTGAAGGAGGAAGAAGGGCATGAGTTGTAGGAGGAGGGAGGAAGAGTGGAAGGAAGAAGAAGAAAAGGAGAAAGAAATACTCTTTTTACCCTTGATTATTTATCTAATTACCATTGTATCCCCAAAGTTAACATCTGCTTGGGATGGGGATTGACGGTAACTAGCCCAGAGGGCACAAGGGTTGAACTGATATTCCAAAAAAGAGGGGTATAACTGATATTGCAATATCTCTGAGGGGCACAACTGATAAAAAAACCATATTTTTTTGTTATTCTAAATGTAATGAGAAGTTGGTGAGGACCACTACATCGCTGCCCGGATGTAGTTCAAAATTTACAAGGATTCTCGCATTAGGAATGCGTGCAAGTAAATAAGCTACTTACATTGCATCGTCGCCCGGATGCGGCCCAAAATTTACAAGGTTTCTTGCATAACGGACACATGCGAGTAAAGAATTAGTCCAGAAGAGATTGCAAAGGAAGTTGCTGATAGGTTGGCACTTTGACTGGCAAATCGATGGAGATAGTAGATACTATGGAAATAATGAACATTCAGATACTTTGTCTCCAAGAGACAAAATGGGTTGGAGAGAAAGCAAGGAAGATCGAGAAAACATGCTTTAAACTTTGTATCCATGTAAAGATAAGGGAAGAAATGGTGTTAGAGTGACTGTTCATAAGGATTTGAAGATGGTGTGGCTGAGGTGCAAGATTCAGGGATCAGATTGTTTTACAAAAGTGGTGCTCGAAGAAGAAATTATGAATATAATCTCATTTTATGCATAGTAAATTGGTTTAGATTAAAGGATTAAACAAGATTTTTGAAGGATTTGGATAAGATTATACAAGGAATAAACACAAAGAGAGATGGTTAGCCTTGGTGGAGATTTATTGGACATGTGGGAAATGATACTTCAGGGTATGCTAGTGTTCATGGAGGACATGGTTTCGGGGATAGAAATGAAGAGAGAAAGTCATTCTAGATTTTGTAACGATTTATGATCTTTTCATAGGAAACACTCTCTTCAAGAAGAGGGAGGAGTATTTAATTACTTATAAGAGTGGCCCAACTAGAACACGTATAGATACTTTACGTTGAGGAGAAGAGATCGGCTATGTTGCAAAGACGGCAAAGTAATCATAACAGAGAGTTTGACCAGCCAACATCGCCTGTTAGTCATGAATATGCAATAAAAGAGTTGGTAAAGAAAGGAAGGGTTTCCAAGATCACTGGAAAGTAGATGTTGGAATCTTCAATTGAAGCAATCAAGCTTTAGAGAGAAGGTTTTAGAAGACTTAAGAAGGTTTTAGAAGACTTATCTTGAGATTGTAACGGAAGTTCAAACAAGATGTGGGAGACGGTAACATCTTGTATCCGAAGGGGTCGAAGAGATGTTAGACGAGTCAAAGGGAGGAGCTCCAAGCCAAAAGGAGGCTTGGTGGTGAAGTGGAGGGGTGCAAGAGAAGCTCAAAATTTAAAAATCATGCTTTAGATCTATGTCTAAGGATAGAACAGATGAAACTATCATAAACTACAAAATAATGAAGAAGGAATCAAAGAAGGTTGTAAGCAAAACTAAGTCAAAAGCTTATGAAATTTTGTACAAAAATCTCAACTCTAAAGAGGGCAAAAGGATATATTTGCGTCGGCTAAAGCAAGAGAAAGAGAGACCAAAGACTTTTCTCAAGTAAGATGCGTTAAGGATGAGGAAGATCACGTGCTTGTTACATAGAAGTATATAGATACTATATGGAAACAATATTTCCATAAGCTTTTCATTGGAGAAGGAAATAGGGAGATTACTTTGGAAGATCTAGCTATAAGTGAAAGTTACTTGAATTGTGCAAGTTATAGATGAATACAAAGGAAGGGAGTAGAGGAGGCTTTGAAGGTTATGAGACCTGGGAAAGGTGTAGGATCTGATGACATTCATATAGACGTTTGGAGAGTTTTAGGTGATTGTAGTTTAACTTGACTTACAAATTTATTCAATGTTATTTGGCGAAGTAAGAAAATGCCTAAAGATTGGATGAGAAGCATTGTGGTGCCTCTTTATAAGAACAAAGGAGACATTCAGAATTGTTTAAATTATGGAGGTATCAAGCTGATGAATTACACTATAAAGAGTTGAGAACATATGATCGAAAGAAGGTTGAGGTAAGTTTCCAAAGAAAAAGAAAATCGATTCGGATTCATGCCAAGTCGCTCAACTATTGAAGCCATCCACTTGCTGAGGAGAACAATGAAGATTTATATAGCTAAAAAGAAGAACCTCCTTATGATTTTTATTGATTAGGAGAAGGCTTATGATTCTGTCTCACGAGAGATATTGTGGAGAGTTTTGGAGAAAAGAAAAGTACATGTCATATACATTGCCCTCATAAAAGATATGTATGATAGGGTTTCATCTTGTATAAGGATACGATCTTGGAAGACTAACTATTTTGACATCAACATTGGTTTACATCAATGTTTAATTTTGAGTCCGTTCCTTTTTACTTTGATTATGGATGAGTTGACAATTCAGGATGAGATACCTTGGTGTATGTTATTCGTTAATTATATTGTGTTGATTGATGGGACTAGAGATGGAGTAAATGAGAAGCTTGAAGTCTGGAGACATGCATTGGAGACTAAAGGATTTCGTATAAGTAGGGTTAAGACTGAATATATGGAGTGCACTTTTGATAGAAGCAATGGTGAAGGAATCTAGGTGAAGAGTGGTGATGATAACATTCAAAAGAGAGATTCTTGTAGATACTTGGGATTTATTTTGCAATATGATGGAGAAATTGACGGAGATGTTACTAATAAAATAAATGCAGGTTGGATAAAATGGAGAGGAGCCTCTACTGTTCTCTGTAATAAGAAAATTCCTTTGAAAATCAAAAGAAAGTTTTACAAAGCAACCGTGAGACCTGCTATGCTTTGTGGATCTGAATGTTGACATGTGAACTATAGACATGTGCAGAGAATGGCAGTAGCAGAAATGAAAATGCCAAGTTGAGATCGTATTCGGAATGATGCAATCATAAAGAACATTGGTGTAGCTCTGATAGAGGATGAGATGTGAGAAAAGCACTTAAGGTACTTTGGCCATTTGCAAAGGAGGTCAGATGATGTACCGATGAGGAGATGTATGTTTTTGGATGTTGAGATGGTTAAGAGAGGACGAGGAAGGCCCAAGAAGTGTTGGAATGAGACTATACGAAGGGATCTTGTATTAACTATAGATTATTAAAACACATCTAGTTAACTGCCCAATACTTGTTGTTCTATAGGTCTATTTGTAATCCTATAGTATTTAAAGTCTTACCTTAATAATACAACTCCAATCTTGTATAAGTTGTACTGAGTTGCAACCATCGGTTCCCCTTGTGTTGCATTAGTATCATACCTTAACCCACAATCCCAAAAGATAAACCTAATTGGGGACCGTAGAAAAGTTTCCCTTAGATTTTCACACCTTTACGGCTAATAATAATTTTTTAAGTAGGAAATACCAATCAATGAGCGACCAGCAATAACTGCAAGCAATGTCAAGGAAATAACGTGCCATTTCAATTCATAAGACGGAAACTAGAATGCACAACAAATTTTGTGAAACAGACAACCTCGAGCGCGATCAAGGAGACGGTGGAGGCATCGAGGGAATGGAGGAGCATGGGAGGCAACGACAGAGGGTTCAGTGATGGAAGAGGTGTCGAGGGAATGGAGGAGCATAGGAGGTGACAACGAGGGTTCGGTGGTGGTGGTGGTGGAGGAAGCGACGAGGGTTCAGTGGTGGTGGTGGAGGTGGCGAGGGGATGGAGGAGCGGGGAAGGCGGCGAGGGTTCAGTGGTGCTAGAGGTAGCGGCAAGGGTTCAACGGTGAGGCAGCAAAAGGGTTTCCAAGGTCGGGTATTCACGGGTTTCTACTAGAGCGAGATGAGAAACAAGGTTATTTGTGGGTTGCCCCTTGGGTATCCGATCTCAATCGGGCCAGTGCCCCGAATTTTATGGGTTAAATCACACCGGGACCCATTATGGGATATTGGATATCAACGATTTTAGATTCACTCTTATGGATCGGGTCGGGTATCCGTCCAACCCACAGCCCTAGAGAGGTATACACTTTTAGTAGGAGACTTTCTTCGTACAAAAAGAAAAAAAAGGCATCTCATTACTCAGCAGCATGATCATCTAATGCATTCAAGTAATACTGTACCTGGAAGGCTACTGCTACAAGCATGAAAAATCGCATTCTCCTCCCGAGATCAAGGATATGTTTGTAATATCATGACGTAAACAGGTTCCATGGAACCCTCTTTCATGCAATCTAATTGCAATAAAATGCAAGTTTCACATAATGCAACATAGTGAGTAATAATGCATTACAGAAAAACAAGACATTTAAGCTTGATATAATCAGCAAATTGGCAAGACAATCTAACAAAAAAAGCATTATTAGATCATAACATTCAAATGGATTCATACTATTATTATCCTTGGATTATTGTACCATAAAGTTCCCTTTAAACTTTTAAATGCAACCAAATTCCAACTGCATGTAAGTTGTCGGCACGACTCAGAAAAAGCAGCAGGGTCTTATTAAGGTACCTGAATTATACATAATACAAAACAGCAAAATACATAGCAAAATACATGGAATTAAATGGCCGGTCTGTTCGGAATGAGAGTTAAAACTAAGAAAAGTAAATTTTAATCCTTGACTTAACCTGCAAGTTAATAGAAAAGTTAATCTATTCGGCTTACAGTAGCAGAGTTTTGTTGGTAGGTATATAGTCCTGATGTGTCACTTGATGAGTAGTAATAAATATTGAAAAAACGTTAAAAAATAGACTGATGGCATAAGTTGAATTGTATTAATTGTATTCAATCATACTGAAAGAACGTACTCTGACATGTGATACATATTAAATGATCAAGATAAATAAAAGGATAATTTGATAGTTGAGCTATCTATATCACATCAGTTATTCTTTAGGTTAACTAAGAGATTGACCTTGGCAGAAGGGTTCCACTCTGGTTCTAACCTTAAATCTAATAAAACAATTTTATTAAGATCCTCAAATTTTAAAATACCATCTGGACCTAACCCAGAATATGTTTATTTTACATATTCTTAATCCTAAATACCAGCATACTGGCATCTTTCAACTGGCACAACAAGCCCAATACTTAGACGGTCTTCCCTGTACTTTGGAAACATATTAAACGTTTAAAACCAGTTCAAATCTTACAACTCTTCTGCGTTATTCATTTGGAGATAAACATTGGAATAAGGAATCAATTCCCCGCCCAACACGATTCCCAAAAGTACGGATATTCCCATCCACATACCATTATTTCACGTTACTCCACCATTATTCCTATATTTATTCCACCTTACCTACCATTATCCCATCTTATTCTCCTTATTCCTATCTTTCCAGCCGAACAGAGAATATATCCTTATTCTCCTTATTCCTCATCCTTATTTTTGCTTATTCCCGAACCGGATGCCCCCTTCAAGTATAAAAAGAAAACGACTTTCCAATCTGAAAACTGAATAAAGGAAAAAAGAAACCAGAATGGAAATTATATCCTTCACAAACACTTTATAGAGAATGAGGAGAAAATTAATTGAAAACCAGAATGTTAGGAATAAGAAATGAGATGAGATAAGAAACAAGTAAAGTTTATTCATCATTTTTGTTCGGTTGGTTGGAGAGATAAAGAAGGGCTACAGACTGTAAACATGCATAATATATGTTATAATTATGATGTGATCACTTACAATAGAATAGCATATCCTAAAATAAAATCCATTAGTCTCTAGATAAATGAGTGCAACCACACATCTGAACAAATGATCAAGGAAATGAAATAAGAAAGGACTCATTTCTCTGCTCAAACTTGTTTTCCCTGAAGCAAACGAAAGCTGGCTACTTAACATTGTTCAAAGTTGTGAGATAGCACATTCTTCTTCGGATAAGCTATCTCAGAAAAAAATGTTACATCATGAATACATCATTCGTCATGCCTTCATCTAAGATACTTATCCTTTCCCTATCCTTCAAACCTAACAAATAAGAACGAGGGATCAACCTCACTTAATCCACATAATTTCTGATCCCTCAACCGAACAGGTCACAGTAGCCATGGTTTACAGTCAGCCTCCTTTCATATGGCATCAGTCAAATATCAATATTCACAAATAATATTCACATTTTATTGGAATATTATGTTTTTCAACCTAGAAACCTATTTTTTGTTCATTTGACATTCGCAGTATTCTATGCAAAGGCAAAGACCATTAGTCAGTGATAGCCAATATACTAGACATAAAAGATATAAATAAATATTGCAATCACTAAAAAACAGATTCAGGTTGTACTTTAGATTAAAATAATTGCTCGAGCTAACTTGCACCCGAGTCAACAGAAAACATATTTTTTTTTATAAACAACAGAAAATAGATTGCAGTGGATATCAGTCATCAGTACACATTTCGTGGACAAAAAATGACCAAACTAAACCTCAAAGATGTGGAAACCATTTCACTATAAGTACTGAGTGGTCATTTTCTTATCCAAGTATTAAAATCAGACATATTTGGGAGCAATGATGGCAGTGAAACATCACAGAAAAATTAATCACTCGTGGACATGAATACAAGGACCTGAAGGATAAGATAATAGCCTAACCTAATAAAATATGTTGACTTCCATAAGAGAAGCACCATTCCGACTATCCAACTGCATCGTGTTCATTGACATTAACGTGATCCTAATATAAACTCATATTAATAAAGATCGTAAGAATTTTGAAAAAAAAAATCGAACGATGGCCAATTGAGGCTAGCAGTAATCTTCCAGAAATATTAATAAAACTAAAATTATTCACAGCAACATGCACCACTACATCATCAACACTGGTCCTAAAGACTACATCATTTCATTTTATCTACAATAGCAAAAAGTCAGCACTCTCTCATCCCCCAATTGGTATGAACCATAGCCTTGGTTCTGCCAACCCTCCCTGACCAGAAGCATCACATGTGGAAGTGTCCATCCACAAGTATGGAGATATTAGCTGATAGTCCAATGCTTTTCCGAAGGAAAATAATTCGGGTTTATACAAGATACACAACAACAGCAACAAAGCCTTTTCCCACAATCAAGTAGGGTCAGCTAACATCTACCAACTAACGTTTTTTTCTGTTAGCATGTTTTTTTCAAAAAGCATAGCTTTGCTACAATAAAATCCCTACATGGGTTCCCTGTAAAGTACAGCAACCTCCAATTTCCTTAAAAAAATGCCCACATGCAAATAACTTCAAGATGGAATGTTGACCCCAGGTCAACCTATTGCACAATTCGCGTTCTATGAATTGGGTATTATCCATATAGTAGTTACTTAACACTTACTATGTAAAATTTGATAGATCCTGAAAAACTTTGAGTAATCCGATGAACCAAAACGTAATACAAGGAACTTTTTAGTTTAAGTTCTTGTCAACCAAGTTACAGATATAAACAACCTCAAAGGAAATGATCAAAAGTCTAGAATATCAGTACTAAAAACTATGATTGGAACCACAAACAAACTAATTTCTGTACCTAAACTATACTTCCCAGGGAATTAAGGATACTCCAAACAATAAAAGAGAGAAATGAAATCATAAATAAGCGTTGAGACTAGTGTGCATATTTTCTTTCCACACAAACTTAGTCGGCATCCCTTGCAAGCTCCAACCATGCTAAAGTTCATACAAACCAATACTAACAAAACCAAAACAAAGCTTCTCCTCATTACAGGAAGCTGAAATTATATATGGCAATGCAATTTGTTTCTAATAGCAATTATCCAACACATGCCCTTTAAATTGTCAAAATTGAAGCAAACTTACATGGGCTCTTATAAATAACACCAAATATCACAGTACCAAAACTTTCTCTAAGAACAGCGAAGGTAAAAGTTTAATTCTCACCAGAAAGTTACGATCTCATCCTCTCCAGATCGGTCCCAAGGAGCAGTAACAAGAACTATGTGAAGTTCCGTTCTTTCTATCCCCAGCAATCAACAATGCCAGAAAGCATCCAGAAACAACATGAACAGACCTCCTATCCTACAATTCAATCTTGGCCACTTCCTTCTCCCTCGGTGGAACCGGATAGTTCATTGAGAAGCAGGCATCACAAAAGTCCGGCGCCTCATCCTCAAACGAGTCCCGCAAACTGTCCAGCGACAAGAATGCGAGTGAGTCCGACCCGATATACTGCCTCACCCCATCCACATCCATCCTATTGGAAATAAGCTCCTTAGAGCTGGGGGTATCAACTCCATAGTAACAAGACCCAACAATAGGAGGGCTCGCAATCCTCATATGCACCTCCTTTGCACCGGCATCCCTTACAAGGCGGACAATCTTCGAGCTCGTGGTGCCACGGACAATTGAATCATCAACCACAACAACACTCTTCCCTTCGAGTATCCCACGAACCGGTGCGAGCTTGAGCCGAACACCGAGGTCCCTAATCTCCTGCGTCGGCTGGATGAAAGTCCGCCCAACGTAGTGTGACCGGATAAGCCCCTGCTGGAACGGGACGCCGGACTCCTCCGAGAATCCAAGTGCCGCAAAGAATCCCGAGTCGGGGACAGGTATCACGACATCAGCCCCAGGAACAGGAGACTCCCGTGCAAGCATAGCACCGAAATTGTAGCGTGATTTGTACACCGGGCGGCCGAACACGATCGAATTCGGCAGCGCAAAGTAAACGTGCTCGAACACGCACGCCTTGCGGGGGCGGCGAGGCATGAGGCACAAGGAGCTGATTGTGGCTGAATTGCCATCCGAATTGGCACCTTCGACAATAACAACCTCCCCCGGGAGGACTTCACGCTCATACTCGGCATCGATCAAGTCAAGAGCGCAGGTTTCGGAGGCGAAGACAACCGCACCATTGGTACGGCGCCGACCCATGACAAGGGGGCGGAAGCCGTAAGGGTCACGCACAGCGAACATCTTATCGTCACGGGTGAGGAAGAGGAGAGAGTAGGCGCCCTCGAGCTGCTCGCAGGCCTCAACGAGTCGAGCGGAGAACGGTCGGGAGCGGGAGGTGGCGATGAGGTGGAGAACGACCTCGGTATCAGAGGTGGTGTTGAAGATGGAACCACGGTCCTCGAGCGCGGCGCGGAGCTGCGGGTAGTTGACAAGGTTGCCGTTGTGGGCGACGGCGACCTGGCCAAAGCGGTAGCCGGCGACGAAGGGCTGGACGTTGAGGGGGGAGGACGCGGCGCCGGCGGTGGAGTAGCGGACGTGGCCGATGGCGGAAGGGCCGGGGACGGAGAGGAGGGAGGAAGGCGGGGAGAAGACGTCGGAGACGAGGCCGAGGCCGGTGAGGGAGAGGAGGCGCCCGTCGTGGAGGGAGGCGATGCCGGCGCCCTCCTGCCCGCGGTGCTGGAGGGCGTGTAGGGCGAGGGAGCAGAGGCGCGAGGCTTCCGGGTCGCCGGCGATGCCCACCACGCCGCACTCCTCGCGCGGGTGGTCGTCCTCGTAGTCCTCGAAAGGGTGGGGCGTGTGGGCGGCGGAGAAGCAGAGGACGACGTGGGGATTGCGGCGGAGGGGGAGTGGTAGTTTCGGGAGTTTGGGAGAGGAGGGGCGGGGGTGGAGGCGGCGAGGGAGGGGGAGCGGGCGAGAGGGGGTGGAGGCGGCCATGAGGAGAGGCGTGGTGTGGGCGGGTGGGGATGTTGGGAGGAGATATGAAGGGGTGATGGACGGTGGGGATGGAAGGCGAGGGGTTGTGAGCCTGCGATGGAAACTACGATGTTATGTTATGTATGCATTGGCTTGGCGGGGATTGGGGTCGAATCGGTGGGAAGGACTTTTTTTATTTGGATTCAATCTGGTGGGGTTGAATCTGTGTCGGGATTCTGACTGATGTGGACCACTTCACTTTTGAGATATTATGTCACTGTGTATTTCATAATATCACTGTGTACATCATTGTGTTAGGGATTTGATGGGCTGCCCCCTTATCGCTCCTGTGTTATTTTTTCTTAATATTTTTATTTTTTAAAAATATCACCATATATATATATATGGGTTTAATTTGACTACCCCTAACTTGGCTCCCCACACCTCACTTTGCTTATTTTTTTTATTTTCTTTGAAAATTTCTTCTGTGAATATTCATCACTATATCTCTATATTATACTATTAAAATTTCGTGCGAAATAGAGACTCCTACAGCCTCCATCCAGACAGTCATTTTTTAACGGTAAAAGAATTGTTAAAAACGACCCCGTCTGGATGGAGACCGTAAGAGTTTCTGTTTCGCACGAAATTTTAACAACATAATATAGGGATATATTAATGAAAATCCACGGAAGAAATTTTCAAAAAATAAAAAATGGAAAAAATGGGGTAGGGAGCCAAGTTAGCTCTTCCTCAAGGGGGTATCCCCATTTTATCCGATATATATATATATATATATATCTACCTATATTCACAATATGTCACTCGAATTTCGTGAGAAATGGTAATTTATATGCCATCCATCTAAAATAGATCGATTACAACAATGTTTAAACCGTTAAAATTACATGTTCTAGATGGAGGGCATAAGAGTCTCTGTTTCTGACGAAATTCGAATGGCATATTGAAGGGATATATAGATGAATAACATTGTGATATTTTGCAAAAAAAAAATAAAAATTTAGCAAAAAAAGGGCGAGGGAGCAACCCCATTTTTTCCATATATTACTATGTATTTCATAATTACATCTATGCCTCGCTTTCAGGAGTACATCAAAGGCATCCAAAAAATTTACCGAAGTCTAATGCATCAACTGTTTGGATGTTAGTTTTAGCTAGACCTATAAGCTAGTGGATGCTAGTTTTAGCTAGATCTATAAGCTATACTTTGGGTTGACTCATTGTGCACCTATATTTTCCCCCTCAATCTTCTTATATTATTTGATCGATATAAATATAATAGTTTTTTAAAAATCATCATTTAAACATGCGAATTTAATGTAATTATTGTATAATCGATTATTTACATTTCTCGGGGAGCCTAACATCCAATCTTGAAGGAGCCAGCGGTGTCTGACAAGTCAGATCAGCAATCGCTGTATCGATCCTCTCTCGGCTCTCAACACCCAATCAGTCCGAATAGATCAATAATCAACACACAATATACATGATTAAACAATGAATAAAATACGAGGTGAAATTTATTTTACCTCACAAAAAGATATGTATAGCAATAATGATCGAACTACTAAGAGCAAATGATGGACAGGTATAATTATTATTAATTAGTAAATAAATACTAATAACTATTTTTGTATATTTTTTGCTTTTTTATTTTTTATGGGTATTTAATTATATTTATTTTTTATGGATTTCTAGTTGTTTTATATATTCTATATATTATTTAATTTTATTTTCTTTTTAATTTTGAGAATTTTAATTTCTTCTTTTATTTTTAATATATATTCTATTTATATATTTATATATAATATAATGATATAAAACTATCATAAAAATGTATCGAATATATAGTAAATATAGGCATATATAATGGATAATCCCTTTTTGAAAGTTTAAATATAAAATAAACTCGAATTTTTTTCAAAAAAAATATTTTGGGGTTTTTATATTTTTCTTTTTTGGATTTTTTATAGAATATATATATTTAATGTATTAAAATGTATATATAATAAAAAACTAAATAAGCTTAATAGTTTTAGATTTTAAAAATAGATAATCAGTCCAAAATTTCTCAAAACTATTTTTGAACTATAGTATATAATATAAGGGAAAATATAGAATAGAAAACTATGTTTTTGGATTTTTTTTATTTTTTCCTGATTTTTATTATCTTTTTAGGATTTTGTAATTTTTAAGATTTTCCTTTTATTTTTTTTTGTGCTTTTCGATCTTAAGGTATATTATATAGTAATCCACTTATACTAAATTTTTTGAAATGTTTAAAGCTTGTTTTACAATTTTTAATATTTTAATATGTAAATAGGGAATAAATTACTCCTTTCGTTATTTAATAATTGGGAAAATATAATAAATACAAAATAAAAATATGGGCATGAAGAAGATATATCTCAAGCATCCAATGTAATTTTCCCAATATTTATCGAGGACTGGAGCTAATTATTAAAAATATGCACAACATAAAATATAAGCTTGGTAGGGTATATTTGCAAAGAAAAGAAATATAAGTGCTTGCGTGCAATATTCTCTAAAATTTCACATTCATTATATAAAATTCAAGACTAAATGTAAATACACAAATTGAGAGAGGCTAGGGTGCAAATTTTACCTGCCTTAGTTGTGGATGCACGTGATGTGAGTCAGCATTGGACAAAAATGCAAATTTGATGAATGAATGGGTCTCCAATGCAAATATTATAATTATTTTACAAGACAGATAATAACTTTAAATACTAAACGCTAAACACAAAAAGGCTGGGGAAGGAACTGTAAAATTACCCCCCACATGCGCTAATGGACATCATAGATCATTTTACTTAAGTTCATCTAACTGTCCACAACTCCTGATACCGATTCACGGCCAATGACTGAGATTAGATCTGGCGGAAGATCTGACAGTCAATGGTGACTGGATTCGACGACAACTACTCAACTTGGAAGAGGCCCATGATTTGACGGTGAAGAAGGCTGGTGGAAGAACGACTGAAGAACAGGTCCTTGGGAAGCTTCGATCTGCTCTCTCTCGCAACTCTCGATGTCTCCTCTGTTGTCGATGTACTCAATGGACTCTTGGAGGTGTTCCACACCTAATGGTGGCCTTAAAGCGGCCCGTAACCCATTGATGGTGTCCTGGAGATGCATGATGAAACGGGGCTCCTAGAGCTCTGTGTGGCGTCCTGATTGGCTTCCAGACGGTGCGTAGCATTGCTACCTACACATGTAAACTAAAGAGATGGGGTCCAAGGTGTAGGCCATCTTATTTGGGCGAAACGAAGTGAGATGAGGTGACTGATGAATCCTTGACTCATTAACATTCTATATGTATTTTATCTTAAAATCCTTAACAAATATATGTAAATATCCATTAGTTTCCATTTATTGAGAAAATTTCATTCATGAATAAAAATGCACTTTTATGCATTAAAAACATGAAATAAATAAAAGAATAAAAATAAAGAAAACAAAAAGAATGCAGATTGTAAATATGTATATATGTACAATATGGCTTATACAATATAAATATAGCTGAAAGATATATTTATATAACCTAACTTCTGAGACCAAGTCAGCATGGATTGGTCGACAAACAAATAAGTAGGGGGAGATAAGGAAAGAAAACCATAAAAAGAATTAATTATACACTCCATACATTATTCATTAATTATCAAATGATTATCAAATCTTCAAAGATTTTTAATTAATTCATTTGAACATTTTTTTACCAAATTCTTTTCTTATTTATTTCTAAAAATTATAGAACAAATATAGAACTAAGTTAAAAATATTCTCTTGTATATATACAAAGAAATCTAACTTTTAAATTGTCCATTTCTCAACTTCCGAACATCATAACTTTCTCATATTTTCACTCTACTTACCTTTAAAGTTCATAAAACAATATTCTATAATTAATGAAGATGATTTCAATAAATCGAAGTTCGTTTGCAAAAAGTCGATTTTGGGACTTAATGACAATTAGGTTTCTAGGCTATTTATTTTCTTTAGAACACGTTATTTATACTTTTAATGATTTTATACATTTAATATTTTTTGATCTTGTATTTTAATCATGGTTTATTTCAAAATTTTTTGATATTATTTAATATTTTAAAGAAATCAAATACTCTAATTTATAGATGATTTGACCTGTATAGTATACACCTGTATTTATTAATATATTCAAATCAATTTATTAAAATCTAGAAAATTTCACATACATCCTATTTATAATCTTATTAAGTAATAAAATATATAATTAATATGTTATTTATTAATTTATTAAATTAAAAATAAAGTATCTATTTATCAAGTATTATTTATTCCTATTTATTAATATAATATTTATATTTCATTGAATATATATTATTTATCAAAATAAACTATTCTATAATTCAGATAATTAAATTATCTATATTTTTCCTTTTTATACCTATTTAAAATAATGCTATTTATTATTTATTATCTAATTATTATTAGAATTCCAATATCTGGCCAACCAGGTGCTGACACATGCGAGCACCTGGTTCATCTTCCCCATCAAGAAGCTGTTAGCTTTTGTTCTGACTCCCCTTCTTTACCTAATTATCCCCGTACCATCTTCAATCCTCTACCCAATCCTAACCCTCCATTCTCTTTTCCTAACTACCACGACACACATCCACCTTAGGATCTATACCTAACTTTCATGGATTCATCTATAAATTGATCAAAATCTCCTTCATTCTAACCAACTACTTCAGCTACCAGAACTACCTGATCGAGAGAACATCTTCCCACCCTTGTCGCGGCCACCACCAGCAGTGACAATGCCCGGTGACCACTCCGCATGGATGAGGGATCATTGGAGGAGGGATCCAAGTTCTTCGTTGGACTTGCAGCACGCCACAGTGCGTGTCGTGCTCCGGTGAATCACCGACCATCGTGCAATACATTGGAGTCTTATACTTCATTTCACAGGTGAACCTCAATCATCAATTCTCTGATTTCATCGATCCATGTTCCATGATTAAAGCATCCAATCACGTACTTAGCTTTCCTTAATCACCATCTCCATTTTCATATCCAAATCCCCATTCAATTCGTTGGCAAATTCATTCCATTTCTCTATGGTATTCTCTATCTTGGAAACCATTTTAGACCTGCCAATTTCTTATTTTTTAGGTCGATTCCTCGTGAATCGAGCAATATATTTTCACTTGCACATTGTAACCGTCATATGGAGTTATAATATTGTCATCTGGAGGGACTTTGAACATCAACACCGAGCAATCAAAGAAGAAAGGCAACTGTGCTTCCAAAACTAGGGTTCCAAACCCTAACAAGACGTTCACCGCCGCAACCTTCGTGTTCCCCACTATAGGCGAGCTCGGAGGGAGTAGGCAACTCCCTCCTGGCCCAGCTCGAGACATTGTAGTCCATTAAGCCGTTAGTAGCTCGTTGGAGATCGCAATCATCGACGCGGATGCCAGGGATTAAGGAAGAACGATTTGAAGAACCGAAGTATAGTTGCGCGACAGTGTCCTCATTGGACGATCCAGATTCACCATCGCCTTCTAATCTCAGCCGTTATCATCCAATCAGTGGAAAATGCACTAAAGCCCCTCAGTTTACAGAAAATCAAGAAGCCCTCTAGAGTTTTGCATAATTGCGAATAGGCCCCGAGCAAGGAACTATTTGTAAGACTCCAGAGTTTTTCTTGCAAATAGGTCCCTAACTAGGGGCCTATTTGAAAGAAAACACCTTATTTTTTGTGTTGCGTTTTTTTACATATTATTTCTAGACTTTGGACTATATTGCGGACCTTGGACATATTATCATCATTGTATTATTTTTTCCATTTTTGTTATATTTTTTCGACGTTTTCTTCATGCTTTTTTTTATTCATTTTGATTTGATTTTTCTTCGTTTTTTTGAGACCGTTGCTCGAGGTTTCTTCTCTACGATATCATATCACCTACATATTTTATTTTCTGCCTATTACTTTGTAGATAAATTGTTTTGAAAAAATCACTTTGAAAATTAAATAAAAATTGTAAAAATAGAAAACAAATAAAAATTTCAAAAATTAAAACCAATAAAAAAGAGTTTTCTTTTTCTCCGAGAAGATATTAAAAATCACAAAAATATTCTTTTCTTACAAAATTTGAGTATTATTATTCTGCTTCCTCGAGTTCGACCCAGTGACACTTACCTGGTTAATAATTAGTGTACATAAAAATAGGAGAGGTCCCTTCTTTTATTCTTTTTCTCTTTCTTTTTATTTTTCTTGGTTTTTGTTTGATCAACCAGAGTTTTGTTTTGAGCGGTTTTCTCTACACAGGCACCTTTTCTATCGCTCATAAAATCTTGAGTTATCAGTAACACGGAGAGGTCCAATGAGGCTGCGGAGTTGAACCCCGAGGGCTTGATTCAGATCGAATCAAGGTGGTTGGGTGATTGGGAACAGTGGAGAAATGGATGAGGAGGCTGATGAAGGTGGATCGGAGGTCAGAACAAATAGATGCTCGGGTGAACGATAGCTGGAACTCTAGAGCTCTAGCGTACTGTAATCTAATGATTCTAATATAAACTAAACGAATATAAGCAAAATAAATTGCAAATCTGCTCTACTTCAATTAAAAGCTACACTAAAAAGCATTAAAAAGAGCAGCTCAAACCTAGAAACCAGGGAGTAGAGTCTTCACCGGTGGTGCTCTGGTGAAGGGTGAAACCTCCCTCTCGCTATGGAATACGGAGCGCCACTCACTGTCACTGAGGGTCTGTTTGGTTGCTGAGTTGGTGTAACCTGAATGGAATAGTAGCTGTTTGGGATGGTTATGAGGGTTGGAGAGGGTTGGAATAAAGAATGTGATGTTATGTCACTATGACTTGTGATAGAATTCCATTTCATGAAAAGAGGGGGGTAAACCGGGTTACCCCGGGGTAACCCGGTTACCAAACGAGCCTGAGGGCGAGCTCCTTAGAGCAAAACTAAGAGTCTAGATGAGGACCAAAAGGGGAACTGCCAAAAAGGGAGATGGAGAAGATTATTTGCGCACAAGCGAATGATGCTTCAAAAACAAGGATTTGCGAGCGAATTGATGCTTGATTGACCAAGCCGTGGATCTGACATGGAAGAGGAATGGTCACAAGATCTTTCATGAAGGAAGCCTAATGCATCGAGCAGTGTATCAAAGGTAGAAAAATCGTTGAAAAGGGGTGGTCAGCATTTGACATGCGCAAACCTAGGCTAAGGGTACAATTGATCCGAGGTCAACGAACCCCTGGCCCTGATTGGGCCATGTTAGCACACTAAAGGATAAAATAA
Source organism: Ottelia alismoides (assembly GCA_037367405.1). NCBI lineage: Eukaryota > Viridiplantae > Streptophyta > Magnoliopsida > Alismatales > Hydrocharitaceae > Ottelia > Ottelia alismoides. Next base: position 71,338 of record JAZKJV010011013.1, read on the forward strand.
TAATTAAAAGAATAAATAAATAGAAATGTAATAGTAAATGGAAAATTTAAATAAAGTTAAAACTTAAAAAATATTTATTATTTTATGTAATATTCAATTGTGATTTTATTTATTTTTACAACATAATTTATTAGGTGCTAATATTTATATGTATATACATAGGTACAAATACTTGTATTTGAAGTATTTTATTTTTATTTTGTGTTTTGTATTTTATTATTATATACATATTTTATAATTTTATAATATATTTATATAAATATTTACATAGTTTTATTTTATTTTTTTGATTTTGTTTATTTGCTCAATTCAGTAGGGGTAAATATATCATAGGTATAGTATACCTACATAATTTAATACTTGATTTATTTGGATATATTTTTAATACTTTTATTTTATGTTTATGTTTTAAATGTATTTCAAATAATATTTACAAGTATATAAACATATGAGAAAGTTAAAAATAAGAAAAATGAATAAATTGAATAAAATATACAAGTTCACAATACATTGGGGCCCAAAAGCCAACTTTTGCATCTAAACTCTATTTTTAATGAAACACCTTCATTAGATAGATAATTAAATTGAATGAATAATAAAGGTGAGTTTTGTCAATTTTGAGTTTGTATGGTGGAGATGTAAGTTCGTGAACTTTTATTTGCAGCTTTTTGATCTGTGTCCCAGTCACACTATGCATTATTTTTATGTTCAATTAATTTTGTATTTTTATTGTAATTTTTATGTATAAGTTTCATGTTGAGGGTTTTGTTATTTGATGTATATAAAATACAAAATAAAATAGGCTATAATGGTTATTTATTGATGAATAAAAATAGGGTTTTGGTGATGTTTTCTGTATAATTGGGTGCCCTATCTCCTCCTACTTTATTCCTTGTCGATCAAGTCAATATTTACTTAATATCAAGGTTTAGGGTCATTCAGCGTCTTTGACACTTCATTCCTTTTTTCTTTCATTTATTCTTTTATTTTAAAATTAAATACATGCATTTATAATGCATTTTAGGTCAATTATGGATTTTATCTTGTGCAAATTAATGCTATATACATGTATTTAACTATGGATTTAAGGTCAAAATGAAAGAACAAAGGTGATGAAATAGAGATTCATCAATGATTTATTTCAAATTTACACTATTGAATGTAATATTACCCTGACAGAATAAAAGTTGAATTTGAAATACATCATATAAATGTCTGTGTTCTCTAGCTTTTTGTATATTTTTATTTTTTATAGGTCGAGTCGAGATTGTTTATGTGGCACGTATGTGTGGTTTTGTCCACTTATTGAGCGTGCCGACAAGCAAATCAGATTATATGACTGGTTTTTTTGGCCGAAGCTCATTCTCAATACCATCACTAATATCGAATTGTGCATCCTGCAATATCATGTTATAGAGCACACATTGTAAGAAAAACCAACAAAAGAATTATTTAAAGAAGGAAGATCTGATTTTTTTATCGAGTCATGTGCCACATATTAGAAAGGCTGGAGCAAAATAAAGATAGCTTAACATTCGAGCGGGAGGAATATCCACTGGTGCCTACATGCGAACACGACTCAGAGCAAGAATCTGAGCATAGGATTAGAGAAAAGGAAAGGGCTCATGTATGAGTGAAGAGCAAGATGTCTGGACACAAGTCAAAACGATGACTAAGCACGATCTCAGACACGTCGTTGATGTTGCAAACAACTTAAAGTTGACGAACGATCGAGCAAATGACGGATTGAATTTCACAGAACATGGGACATAGGACCGGGTCCTCTGCTATAGCATTCCCCTTCTGTAACGCAGGGGATGCGTCCGATGGAGAATGGATGATCCGGATAGGGGGCCGGGAATAGTCGGCCCGCTATCCAGGTCGTCCATTCTCCATCGGACGCATCCCCTGCTTTGCAGCAGGGGAATGCACAACAGACGATCAGCGCTCTGGGAGGTAACTGATGAATCCACATTTCATCATCTTTATTCTATCATTTTGGCACCAAAAACCCTAGCAAATGCCTGTAAATAGCATTAAATATAGCACCTTAGCATTCATGCATGTACCTGTAATTAGTGTATAAAATACTGTAATTAAAGCCAAAATTATAGAACAAATAAAAGAAAATGAAAAGAATAAAATATTGTAAATATTTTATGACCCAAAACTCCCGAGACCTAGGCATCATGATGAATAGGTCGACAAGGAATAAAGTAGGGGGAGATAAGGTCAAAAATACAGTATAAATACCTAAACCTTTTATTCATTCTTTATTCATTTTGGGACCTATTTTTGGTTCCACTTTTTATACATCAAATAAAGAAACTTTGTACATGAAAGTTGTAGATAATTTAATAAAGAAAAATACAAAATTGATTTCACAGAAAAATAATGTATAGATAAAAAGTTATGGTCTGAATAAAAATCCAGAATCCCAACTTCCCAGACCCGTATCTCACAACTGAAAGCTCTAAATGCATCAGCTCACCTTTAATTGTATATAGAATAAAATAAGCTATTTAATGGCGGTGGTTTCGTATTTGGCGGAGCTACGGTTTGAAAGTTGAGTTTTGGATCCTCTTTGTACAACTGTACTGATTAAAATAATCAATTTATTCTTTATTCATTATTTTTGTTTTTTTTATATTTTTATAATTTCATAAATATTATTTATAATTGATATGTATATTAAAATCGGAATAAAAATGCAAAGAGAATTCAAAATAAAAACATTTGTATATACAATACCTAGGTATTAGACCTATGTACATACCTATACATTACTTACTTGTATTTTATTAATTATACAAAACACCTCAGAAAAATAGAATAACAATATATTCGTGTATATAAAAGTATTTTATAATTTTATAAAATCAGAAACAAAAATAACAAAATTAAAATACACAGAATAAAAATAAAAGACTAAAATATATATGTAATATACCTATAAAGGGTACAAAAGTAAACTCATAAAAATATACCTCATAAAATTAATTAAAAATCATAATAAAATACTACATAAAATAATAAACATTTTTATTTTATAACCATAATTTAATAAAATCATTTTTGATTTTTTTATTGAATTTATAAATCTTTTTCAGGATCTTTTCCCTGGTTGGTCCACGTGGACCAACCAGGGGGCAGTCATAGTTGACCTCGGTCAACTGTCTGCCCTAGACCCTGTAGCCGCTGTCAGACCTCGGTTTGACCCAATCTTTGTCGATTTTTCTAGCCTTCATCTTGCATTTTTTGAGATCGAGCCCTTCATGACTTTTGTCCCTCGATTAGTGGTCTATCACGCCCTTGCGTTTTTTGGGGGACAGAGCCATCGATTCACCAGATCTGGCTCGATCTTTGGAGCACCTTTGTCATGGGTCAAACCAAATATAACGAGCCCCCAACTTTCCATATGATTTTGAGTCCCTTCGGTCCACCCCTCTCCGCCTCTCTCGTGCTCTGTGGCTTCCTGGAGGTGACAGCTCCGCCGCAAGCCCTTCAGCCAAGGCGTTTGAGGTCGGATGCGTCTCTACCACCTCCCGCAACACCGACGGTTGAGTTACATTTCTTCCTCTGGTTCCAGCCATTGAGGACCCCCTCTCCCTTATTTTTCATCGCTCGAATCAACACATCCCCCATCTTGGCCGGAGCGCAACTCCGGCCAGTCACCGCCGTGTCGTTTCTCGCCTCGATTCCTCCTTCCTAAGGTCCAGGCATTTTGCCCTGGACCTCCTAATCATTTTTGCAGGGCCAACGCGCATTGACTAGCGCCTGGGAGCGATTTTGGCACTCGCCGGAGCTCAGCCGAGCCCCCCAGCTCCGCCGGCCACCCGCGAGCACCCCGGCCTTCGCCGTGGCATTCTGACGCCCCCAGGAGGAAGAGGAGACCCCTAGGAGCCTCCACGTCCATTTTGAAGCCCAATAGTCGCCGGAGGGCGGAGATCTTGGACGGCGAAGTTCGCCCTCGCCGGCGCTCGTCGTTGTTCTTGGTCCTCACCTCCCAACCGTCGGATCGAGGAGAGTCTCCAGATTGCACAGCTACCGTTGGATGGAGCAACGTTCGCCACCGTAGGATCGTCTCCCAACGATCTAATCTTCGCCGTCCAACGCGAAGCGTCATCGGCCATTGGATCCGCGCCACGTGTCAAGTGAAGAACCCAGCGCCGTTGGATCACCGCAGCGAGGGATTTTTGCAAGTATACCCTCACTATTTTTGTAATTTTCTTTTAGTCCTAAAATTTTATTTAGCAGTTTAAATATTTTGTAAACTTTACAAGTAGTCCCTTAGACTTTTCGTATTTACAAATAGGTCCCCTGCCACGTCACCTCACGTGACCTGTACACGTGAGGTGCAGGCATTTTGCAAGGGGGCCCTCGGCCCTTTAGATATTTCATTTTAGCACCAGGACTTGTATATTAAGTGTTAACTTTTTGGAGAAATTGCAAGTTAGCCCTCAGAGGTTTATGAAAGTACATCTTAGTCCTCGCCAGGCGCATGCAAGTCACGCGCCCTGGTGGGAAAATTGCTGCGACACCCCCGCGGGTTTTATAATTTGTATTCGGTCCTGGAAATTAAATATTCAGTGTTATTTTTGTGCGAAAATTGCATGTATGCCCATGGATGTTCTGATAATTGCATATATACCCTTGCCAGGCTGTGATATTTTTGTGAACTTGTCTGATTTATTTGGAGCATCATTTTAATTCCAAAAATTCTCAAAAATTAAACTTAAGCTCCTGTATGCTTGTTCTTTGACGCCATATTTTTAGTTTTTGATTTTATTTTATTTTTATATTTATTAAAAATCAAAAACATGCTTTTTGCCTACTGTCTAGCTTAGAAAATACAAAAAATAGTAAAATACCTCAAAAAATCCAAAAAAATTCTCTACTGTCTATTTTAACCTATTTTAGTGTCAGTCCAGAAATCACTAAAAATCTCAAAAGGAAAACCCTAAAAATTTAAAAATACATAAAAACTTCAAAAAAATCTATAAAATTATAGAAAACTTAAAAAATTGTAAACTCAAGTTCCGTAGTCTCCTGATTTTATTTTCTTTATTTAAAAAATAGTTTAGAAAAATTTTGTGGCTGTTTGATATTTTTAATTCCCATTTTACCCCCAGCAGTAGCTTGTTCATTGTTTTAGTTTATTTCAGTGTTTAAAAATACCAAAAACACTTTGAAAAATACCCGAAAATCACAAAAATAGTAAAAATTATAAAAATACTAAAAAGATTTTATTTCTGAATTTTTAGCTATTTTAGCATATTTTTAGAAATATTTTATCAACCCTTTTATTACATTGTTTTTATATTCCAATATTAAAAAAAGAAAAAAATATATATAATATAAAATTATAAAAATCAGAAAATTAAAAATTAAAATACAAAATTAAAAATTAAAAAAATTAAAAAAAAATTAAAAACCCATAAAAAATTATTTGCTTGCATAGTGTAGACACACTTCACACTCACACACATTTATTTGAATTACCATGTTTGCTCCCTGTGTTCGAACTCTCTGCATACTTGTCCTATACAATCTTTTGTGCAGAGTTAAAAATAAATTTTAACTCCACATTTATATCTTATTCTTGATCTATAGTGTGGGTTAATTGTTGACTTTAGCTGAGATTTTGTGCGGTCAACACACCGACTGAGTTCCCGCTTTGTGTGGAACTTACGACCACCGAATCTCGGCTAAATCAGTAACCCGCAACAAATTAAAACAACCATGGCATATGTCCAGCAGCTGACATACAAAATCAATGCATTAAGCAAGGTTGAGCCCCACTTGACTTGTTGAGTTGCTACTGATAATGCGCTCCTTTGCAGTTTTTATCCGCGAAGAGAAGAAGCAGCAACAATAACAACAAAGCCTTTTCCCACAATTAAGTAGGGTCGGCTAGATGGATTCCTCGTCTCCATTAAGATCTATCTTGGATCAATCTCGGGCTTATATCCAGAAAAATAAGATCCCTTTGTATAGTCTATTTCCAACACTTCTTGGGTTGTCCTCACCCTCTCTTAGCCGGGTTATGTGGTAAATGAATATAACAAAAGTATCTATCTTTTCACTTGGTATTAACCAGATAAGTGTCCCTGGGTCAAACACAAGGAAGCAGGAAGTATACTTAGTCATGCTCGATTGGTGACGTAGTCAGGTTTAATACAATTAGAGATGTTATAACGGAGCTGGTGGAGGAGGGTGATGATGAAGGACCTTATTGTCCACATTATCAACATAATTGAAATTATTTTTGAAGACATCACAATGTCAACAAATTAATAAGGATAGGAAAGAGGGTAAGGAGGACGAGGAGAAGGCATGGATGGAGTTCCGAGGAGGAAGCTGATTTATAAGAGGAGGAGGAGGTATTGTCGGTGAGAGGAGTCAGGGGATAGGGAGGACAAGGAGATAAGTGATTATAAGGAAGAGCAACCGACGAGGGGAGGAAGGAGATAGAAAGCAAAATGGGATTTGTAATGATATAGAGGAGGAAGTATAGAATGTGAGGGGGAAAACATGATATGAGGGGGAGGAGAGGCTGAGAAAAGGTTGAGGAGAAATGACGAACGAGGAAAGGATTGGAGATTAGGAAGAGGAGGGTTGACTAATGAGGGGAAAAAGTGGGATGATGGGGTAGCAGTCGAGAATGTGATGGTCGTCGTGTTGAGAAACGAGCCGGTATCGTCCTCGCTCTGATACTAGTTGTTGGGACACGACCTGCCAGTATCATATCCTCTCAGATGCCATATGATGAACTTTCGGATACGAATACACAATCGACCACTACCACGGAAGCACATGAAAGAAAGAACAACTAGATATAACGGTGGTCAGACACTCTCGTGGCCATCGGAGAAAAAAGATCACTATAAATTAGAACGAGTACAACTCTCTCCGTTCCCTTGCTCTCTCATCTCTTTCTTCTCTCTCTCTCTCCCCCCTCTCCACGAGTTACATTGTTCTTGTGGTGGTATTGAGGCAATGCCTCCCACCCCCTCTATATATAGCACAATTAAAACTATGTAGTCATATTCCCTTTAGGACTATAAATAGAATATAACTCAACTATTAAAAGGGAAAAAGGTGGAGATGAGAGTTGAGGAGGAGGAGAATGGGCAAAAAAACTAAGAAGGTGATGGACGGTCGACGGCGAGTGTTGGGCATCAGTGGAGGGGGAGGAGTTTCGTGGTAGTGGAGGCTATGAAGGTGAATGATGAGGACTTGGAAGGGAGGAGATATTAAGAAGTCGATCGAAGTGGGGTTGGTGGATGGGTTTGAAGGAGAAAGGTGATAAGGATAGGAAGACAAGAGGGGAAGATGAGGAGAACAAGGGTAACCTACAGTTGTGAGGATGACGACAGAGAGGACGAACTCGATGGAGAAAGAGTAGCGAGTCTTCCTTTTTTGAGTGAGGGGTACTTGTCTTGAGAGAAAAAGAGGAGGTCGGGATAGGCATCATAATGAAAATTGACCTTATGTGGTTTACTAATCGACTTAAAAGGTTTGGTCCGATTAAAATTGATTTCGTTATGTTCTCCAAGGTCAAGTTTTTTTTAAAAAAAAAAATCATATTATTAGAAAACGAAGGAAATATCCACGACACTTGAAATAAAAGTGGTTATGTTGGATCTTCATAATGGTCTAAAATTCTATTTTCAATTTGCTTCACTAGACCGAGAAAGAGCATTTTCGAATTATTTTGCCGATATTTTGTTAATAACGTAGAAAATTGTTGAAATGGATCTTTTTCTTCCGGAAATTAAGTTCCCAATATTCTTCAATCAATAAATAAGATAGAACTATACGCTTGGCAGGTAAAAAAAGGTGTAATTAGGAGGTTTAATCTATATCGCATCATATAGTTTAATGTGGTTGCAGTTGGATTTTATGCTCGCGACCTCCCTTACCCGGGTTTTAGTCTAATGGGATATAGAGGATCCGCCTCTTGGAATATCAGTTGTGCCTCTACCTTTTTTTACAAAAAAATCACAGTTATGTCCTTCTGTTAAGGTAAAATGGGGGCATAACTAATATTACAAAAAGGTAGACCTGTGTATTTTGTAAGAATATAGGAGTACACATAATATTTCAAAAATATGAGGGACATAACTGATATTAGAAGTTTAAATGGCACAAGTGATAAAAACCCAATAAAAAATATCTAAGTTGGTTTGAGTTCTATGCATCATGATCTGTTTGTACTGGGCATGGTATTACGAGCTTTAAAACTACCACTAATGGCCGTCTATAATCTAATAATACATGAGACCATATATGAAAACCGCAGATCTTAGGCTTCTCATAAGAGGAAGAGGACTCATCAAGGAAACGCCAAAAAAAATATCTTCAAAGGTTAAAATAGGAGAAATATTTATGAAATAGGGTGAAATATGGAAAATTTACCAAGGAATTTTCACACATGAAAATGAATTCAAAATGGGTACAATAGTGGATATCAATATCGCCATCTCAACAAATTCAAAGCATTATTGAAATATCACAAAAATTCAATTTCTTCGATCAACTAAGGGGACGTTCGATTCGGGAATAAGCAAGAATAAGGATGATGAATAAGGAGAATATATCTGTTCGGCTGGAAAGATAGGAATAAGGAGAATAATGTAGAATAAAGGTAGGTAAGGTGGAATAAAAATATGAATAAAGGTGAAATAAGGAGAAATAATGGGATATTGATGGGAATAACCGTACTATTGGGAATCACATCGGGCAGAGAATTGACCCCTTGTCATGACCTCAAGAAATCAAGGGAATGCAATAAACAACTTGAACAAATAGGGTGATACTATAGTTGTCAACTCCCATGCAAAAGATTTGACAAAGGCGTGTGGAGTGGGGAGCGTCCATTGCTTCATCCACACAGATGAGAGGGGTGTTGGCCATCTTTGATGGCGACAAAGGAGCACTTGAAGAAGGGTGGGGTGACGTTATCCTCAACCTTTTCAAGCGAGAGGCTGTGATGTGGTCAAGGAGAGCCTCCTCCCCAATCCTTATTTCCCTTTCTCCAGCCCTACTTGGTGGTGCATAGATGGCCATTTTGAGGACCCTAATCCTGTGACTCAGCCTATCTTCTCATGTCGCGCCATCCAAATAATGCATGGACACCAACCAAATCCCACATAGCTTTCACAACCCAATGGTGTACGTAAGTTCGAGTGTACATACACCATGAAATGAGACTACAACACTTTTCATCTCTTAGAAAAGCACCCAGGTCGAAGGCCCTCGATCTTGTGCAACAAAGATCATCGTCGCAATCCCATTGGTGATATAGCTGGACCATTCAGTTCTCAGATCGTCGATGGGTTCTCGAGAATCTGTTTTTTCATGGGTCATCCTATCTTTGACCTGCAACAGCGATCTTCCAGATTCGCCTGTAATCTCTCTCCATCAACGGATTTGCATATTTGCATCATAGATTTTCACCATGGCTCCTAAAAAATAGGGTTTTTATCAGTTGTAACCTTTCAAGATATTGTGATTTCAGTTAGACCCTTGTCTTTTTGAGAATATCAGTTGTGCTCCTTGACTTCTTGTCATTCTATCACTTGTACCACTCTGTTACTTTAACCGTCAATGAGTTGAACTTAACCACGGCTTAATCAAACCATGGTATAGCTAAGAGGGGTATATCCGAAAAAAAGTCCACATCCCCCTTTCTTTTCCTCCCTCCTCACCCTCCAACCCTTCCTCCTCCTCTGACCACCTCCTCCTCCATCCCCTTCTCCTTCGTCGTTCACCGTCAACAGCAGCATGCCGACGACGAGGCCGACCACCTCATCCTTCATCCCCTTCCCCTCCGGGTTCTTAACAACTGCAACAAAGGGGAGGAGCTCGGAGCGGGAGGGAGGGACAGGGCGGAGGAGGGCGGAAGGGGAAGTGCGAGGGGGCAAAGGAAAGAAGGGACAAAGGGAGAGGCGCGAGGGGGAGGGAGGAAAGGAGGGACAAAGTGTGAGTGGCAGGGGGCTGCACGAGGGGAGGAACTCTGGGCGAATGGGGAGGCGCGAGGGCAGGAAGAAGTGGGGGGAGGGAGGGATGGAGGGCCGAGGCGGAAGAGGGTCGGGGGGGGGGGGGGGGCATGAGGGCAGGGGGAGCTAGGGGTGGGAGGGGGCGTGAGGTAACGGAGGGCGGAGGGGGAGGACCTCAGGGCGGAGGAGGGCAAAGGGGGAGGCATGAGGGCAGGGGGGAGCTGGGGGCGGGAGGGAGGTGCAGGGCAGAGGACGACGGAGAGGGAGGCACGAGGGGATGACCTCGGGGTTGAGGAGGACGAAGAGGGAGGCGCAAGGGCAGAGGAAGGCGTGGGGGCGACATGGGGTGGGGAGCTTGAGGCAGAGGAGGCAGCACGAGGGCGGAGGGAGGAGCTCAAAGTGGAGGGAGGAGCTGGGGCAGGGGGAGGAGGTGGTGAAGGAGCAGGAGGTAGGGGAGGAGGAAGAGAAGGGGAGGAAGAGGAAGAGGTTGGGAAAAGAGGAAGAAGAGGATGAGAAAATGATATTTTCAGCCTTCTTTTAATTTAATTCTTGTTATGTCCCCAAAATTAACATCTGTTTGCGTTGGGAATGGACGACAACTAACCTTAGGGGCATAAGTGATAGAACGACAAGAAGTCGAGGGCACAACTGATATTCTCAAAAAAGAAGCATAACTGAAATTGCAATATCTCAGAGAGGTACAACGGATAAAACCCCTAAAAAAATACCCAAGTAAACGAATGCCATGTCTTTATCTTTTGGAACCTTGTGCTTGCTTCCTATAGCGGATTCGGGTTCAGCTAGGTTGCAGTGAAATCAACCTGCATCATGGCATCACAGAACACCATCCTGACAGCATTGGATGGCATTTTATAGGAGATAGCTGGATCATCTCTTGCAGGCTTAGAATCTGTGGTAAAATAGGGCCAGATGATTCCGTTGCTTGGAATCCCTCGGGTTCATTTAGAGGAAAGACAGACAGCTTCTGATGGTAGATGTTGAAGTTTTTGTGCTTGAACTCAGAAATTTGGACTAATGCATCTGATCAGCCAAAGCATGATTATTTATCTGCATTCATATCATCTCACGCAGCAAGCAAAGCGAGAGCCTTCTCATCATCGCATATCAGCTATCGCAACAGAGGTAGGATCTACAAAGAAATGTGTCATTTTAACTTGCATTTTACAGGAGATAATATGTATAAGAAAATGGTGTTAGATTTGGAAGAAAAGAATTTTAGGTTGACCCACTACAAACTTGTTTCTTTATACTCTTCTTTGGGGTGGAAAGAAAACAAAAAGAGATATCGCTCATGTCTGCCAATACAGCTCCATGTCAACTACCCTACAGGGTTCAAGTTGGATTGGAGTCATGTCAACATCTAAATATAATGGACACAATTCAAAGATAAAATATATAAATTCAATTTTTAGCAGTGACCATTTCTTTCAGATACAGGGTTTTCTGATTGCAAGGACGCTCTGGTAGCATACAATATGACACACTTGCAGGGGTACCCATGAATATATGGGTAAAGATATTGAGGGGGAGAAAAGCAAATGTACCTCAGCTTATACACAGTGACTGAATATATTGTAATTTTGCAGGGTAAATAAAATATACTGCACATTTCGCATTCGTTACTGTTAGCAAAAGAAGAGAAGAGAGATCACTGGAGTTCACGAGTAACCCTTGTCTATTTCTCCTCAGGAGAAGACATGTCAGTCTTGGGCGTCAACCATAAGAGAAGATGGTCCAGGTTGTCCCCGTCGCTTTCGCCAATGCTTGATCTCGATATAAAAGAATCTGAACCATCTGCAAAAGTCGGATCAGACTTCAGGTATATTTTTTTCTCGATTATCAAGAAAGACGGTCGATCAGATGTTAATGACACTACAAGGAAAACAAATTGTGGCTCCAGAACTATGTCTCACGGATGTGGGGTTTGTGACTACAGAATTGGGCTCTGGCCACAAGACGTTGTGGCCAATAGTCATAGCGACAAGTCTCGTCGCGAGAGTTCACTAACCACAAATATGCCGTGGCCACTACAAACAAGTGACCACAGAACTTGTCGTGGCCACAGTTCTTGTATGAAGACTTTGGCCACGGAATTGTAGCTACGAGAAATTAGTGGCCATAGAATTATCGTGGCCACAAGTTTCCGTAGCCACATTATGTGACCACAACTCATTTTTCTTGTAGTGTGATAATAATGTGAGGGGGCATTCGAGCAGTTTTTTATATATATTTTTAAAAAATGATCATAATAAGCTTAGTGTTCTAAATTTCCAGTCGGGATTTATCCAGAAGAAAAAAGATCCCCCAACATTAAGCTCATAAATTATAGGACCTCTTGCACTCTTACGCACAAAAGCATGCGTTCATATGTGTGCGCGTGGTGTGCATGAGTGTGCCCATGAACAAGATCCATTTTGCGATATTGAAGACAGAATACAAACCATCACCTGAGAGTGCCACAAGATCGGGTAGGTGTCTAACAGCAGTGACCTGCATATGTTCTGGCAGAAGACAATTGCAGAAAGAGCCTGCAGGGTTAAATTTCAAGTAAATTAACAAAGTCAATGCTATGAACTCGAAGGGAAACCCCAATGCATGAAAAAAAAACAAGTACCTAATTTTGCCAGTCGATTTACCCAACTAGGAATTCTCTTTCCAGTTAAACGTCGGCAAACATCGTCGGTGAAATGGTTGCAGTTTTTGGCTATCAAATGATATGAATCACCATGGTATTTCCCAGAAAGCTGCACTAGAAATCGAAGAAATTCCGAGCGAGACATATCGGTGGTCCCAACATTCAGAGAACATCTTAAAGTAAAACCTGGGCAACTCTTTGGATCTACCTCGAATACTCCACTGCTCGGATAATCGTGGGCTCCAAATGCATATTCCATGCCATGTACTGAAAGCAGAAATCGTAGGATCAATACCATCTTAATGGGCATACACATATTAAGGCTCACAGCCATCAAAGAGGCAAACACCAACTCAAACCCTTGAATTTGAAGATTTCGGTACTAATCTGTGTTTTCTCTACATGAGAAACCCAGTCGTCATACTACCGGTAAATCACTTCTTGTTAGCAGACGAATCATTAAGAAGACTGGACATACATCTGAAATAAATTATTCTGCATAATGTTAAAAAAGAGCATTTTCATTTAATCTCTGTCCACCTCTTTCATAGAGGGTTGCATGTCACTCAACAGCTTAATTTTCTATGCTTCTTAATGGCATCATATAATCTGAATACAATCAAAATACTGCAAGTTGGCTCCTGACGTGATGTAATGAATCCATGCATACAACAACAACAAAGCCTTTTCCCACATTAAGTAGGGTCGGCTACATCGATTCTTTACCTCCATTCAGATCTATCTTAGGTCATTCTCGAGATTAAATCCAAAAAACTAAGATCCCTTCGTATAGTCTCATTTCAACATTTTTTGGGCCTTCCTCACCCTCTCTTAACCGGCTTAATATCTCAAAACTCACATCTCCTCACCGGTGCATCAGCTGACCTTCTTCGCAAATGGTCAAACCACCTTACGCGATTTTCTCGCATCTTATCCTCAACTGGAGCTACACCAATTTTCCTTCTGATTGCATTATTCTGAATCCGATCTTTACGTGTGTCCACACATCCACCTTAGCATTTCTATTTCTGCTACTGATATTCTCTGCACATGTCTACAGTTCATAGGCCAACACTCATATCCATAGAGCATAACATGTCTCACGGCTGTTTTGTAAAACTTTCCTTTGATTTCAAAGGAATTTCTTATCACAGAGAACAATAGAGGCCCCTCTCCACTTTAGCCAACATGCATTTATTTTATTAGTAACATATCCATCAATTTCCCCATCATGTTACAAAATAGATCCCAAGTATCAAAAAAATCTCTCTTCTGAATGTTATTGTCACCGCACCGATCTTCACCTCGATTCCTTCACCATTGCTTCCATCAAAAGTGCACTCTATATATTCAGTATTAGCCCTACTTATACGAAATCCTTTATTCTCCAATGCATGTCTTCGGACTCCAAGCTTCTCATTTACTCCATCTCTAGTCTCATCAATCAACACAATATCATCAGCAAATAACAAACACCAAGGTATCTCATCCTGAATGTGACTTGTCAAGTCGTCCATAATCAAAGTAAAAAGGAATGGACTCAAAGCCGAACCTTGATGCAAACCAATGTTGACGTCAAAATAGTTAGTGTTCCCAGACCGTATCCTTACACGAGATGAAGCCCTATCATACACAAGATGAATCCACGTGTATGAATCATAATACCCAGATGGGCAGGATGGAATATGGATCCAACAATTGAGGTGTCAATGAGATTATCCAGTGGAAATTGGACAATAATTGACTGTTGATATGATACAAACTAATAAAGATGGGCAGGATGGAATATGGATCCAACAATTGAGGTGTCAATGAGATTATCCAGTGGAAATTGGACAATAATTGACTGTTGATATGATACAAACTAATAACAAAGTAACAACTCGCATCTGAGGAAGAATACCATTTCTGACATTGCATACCTTTGGACTGCAAGCATTAACTGTGAATCTCATGTCAGCATTTGACCAGAAGCTTTTGCAGTAGGGGAATTCACCAATTAAAGGAACTAAAAATATCACCAATTAAAATGGTAATTCCCTGATGAACATTTCCATAATATATACTTTCATCAACCTTGCTCTTCTTTCCTAATATATCTTCTTTTCTGAAGAGAATTCCTATTATTTCTTATCTGACAGATGCCATTAAGGTGATAACCATTGATAATAACTTTTCCAATCTATGCATCCTAAATATGCGTGGAAGGATGACACCGCAAAATTCTTGTTCTTGGTGATCTTGTTTAAAAGTAAATTCACATAAACTGAAGGGAGAGAGACACTGGAAAGGAGATACTAAAGCAAGATCAAGTGAAAGCACCAACAAATCAACATATCAACCAGCGCATCACGAGTCATTAAACAGATCAGACCCATGCACTGCAACTTTTATGACTACCCGGTCTAATAAAAAGTGACTTGCTCAATCAATCGGAGTTAACTGGACAGAAAACATGGCCGTCGACGCATATTGACAGAGTGTTTCATGCCACAACACAGAAATCAGTGAAGGAAATTATGAATTTATATGTTTCGAAAGCTAGAATAAAAGCAAGCATGCGAAGGGCATGGAAACTGATAGACTGTTGGAGTATCTATTAAGATGGGCAATTGGATCTCCCCAATATCCAATTATACTCCCGTGGTTTTAGCCCGTCCCTCAATTAGGATTCCACATAAATCGAAGTTTTATTATTGTTCATGATTCCGCATTTTATCTTTTATATTTGAACACGAACATAGAATGGAACTCCGTAGGCTAAGTGATTGCTCCTTTCAAACAGTAAATAGAAATCCATGGTAACATTTATTACCCGAATCATCTTCATGACCTATAACATGATGATGACAAACAAAACATCAACAGATATACAGCATATAAAAATTCATGAATCCTCTTTATCTGAATTTACGTGAATATGTGTCTCACTTCACAAGTTCACATTGTTAAGTTTGGCTTTCCATAGCTTGTCCCAAGATCTGAATGAATGCAACCCATTAATAAAAGAGAATTTTGTTAGGTCATAGACAACCATTGGACAACTGTCGGAGAGTATAAGCTCTAGCATGATTATTATAGAAATGTTTGGAGGCAAGACATTCATTTACTTCACTTAATATAAGAAAAATGTTTGATCTTTATTACAAAAATAGGAGCCAATGAGATAATAGCTACTTAGAATGACCATGTCCCTGCTCGCCAATGCGATCGTTCTTTAGCTCTACCAACAAAATTTTGCATCTAGCTTATCCGCCCTAGAGTCATGATTATACATTATATCCCTCAACTACCTATCCCAACTGTCCTAGGCCTCACAGTGTTCTACATGGACATGTTTATTGTGCATTAGAATCCACTTAATGGTTCAGTGGTAGTACAGTGTGTCTACCACACAAAAGACCAGGGTTCAAATCCCACTCTTGCAGGGTTGCGTTAGGAAGTCGACGGCCAGCGTAAAAAATAGTTGAATCTTTCAACATGGATTTGAGCAAGAATTCATGTAGCCGACCCTACTTAATAGTGGAAGAAGGCTTAGTACATTTAGCATTTAACAGGATATCTAATTATGTGAGTGAGAATTAATGACCATGGGTTCTAGATTGGTGACCTGGTTCATTCTCCTAAATGTGCAGATCGACTGTTCATCGTGATTGTCATTGCTATCTACTAATTAAGAATGTTGCAAGTCATTTACTCAATTAAAACTAGGTGGATACCTGCTTTCACAACCTTTAACCCAAACACCTGAACAAATTTTAGACTTGATCTGAATGCAACAATACTAAACATGGGATTTAAGCCCAGATGTGATCCCAATGTGCCCCATATACGACTCTAATATGTTGGTTTGAAGGTAGTAAACCATGCTTAGCATTGAAAAGGGCATGCAATTTGGTCTTCGGTTCGTGCATGCTATCATATATACCCTTCCTTCGTAAGATTCTAAACATAAGATATTAAGAGCTGATAATATTTTTGAAAATTTTAGCAATTGCAATAACATTTCCAATAGCCAATAAGACAACAGAAGACTGTCTAGGCAGCACAATCTATTGCTTTGGACATCCATCCATCATCATCAAAAGATTGCTTCTCCATCTTTAACACATTGCACCCCACCCCCAGTCCCCCGACCCCGCATACCTTCCTGTATCTCATTTCACGGACAAATAATTGTCACCATGAGGAAGAAAATGTCCATCTTATGTTGCTTTTATTCATATGTAACATGTGCAATTAAGTTCAAGTGTTTCTTGCATCCACTGATCAAGCAATATACAAAAATTGGGGCTTTGGATTTCTTTAAATAACTTGGATACATGCACATCAACAATTTAAAGAAGTTGGTTTGATGTTACCACATCAAGAGAGTATACAGTAAATATGATGTCTACGCAGGTTTTTTTTTAAAGCCAAAGGATATTTCTACCCAGGTACAATCTCATATTCGGGGAAGGGGCGTCGTACTACAAAAATTAAATCAGGATTCAAAACACAATATAACACCCTGCACGTAGGGGAGAGCCATAGCTATACAAACATTTAATACTCATCTGATTAAATAACTTGTTTAGCAGGTAGAGAAGTGATCTTTGAAGCATTCCATCACAACCCAAGTGAAATTTTGTATATGTGTTGCAATTACACAACATTGAGTTCTGCCTGTAAAACTTGTCATATATAACTTATATAAAACACCAAAAAGAAAAAGACATGGTTATTATCGGTGTCTGAATATGACAAGAACTGTAAATAGCATGGCCCACAAATGACAACAATGAACCAAGTGGTGATTCTTGTCTCAATCATGTGATATCTTGTCATAATCACGAGCATGCAAAAACTGACTAAAAATGTCATTATCAAGCCAAGCTCACACATAAGGCCAATCTCTGAAAACTATCATACGATATGCTCCATCTTCAGCTCTGTGTAGTAAAGGGTATCACGGTAACAAAACACCAAGAGGATGCTTCACCAAAACTCATTTTAATTCGCCATTTTAATTTCATTGTCCTTACACCAGTTTACCAATCCCAAGTTCAACAGACAGATTCTCTACAAACTGGTATTGGAACTTTACGTTTTATTCAGGGTAAGGAGTGCACTCTGTCTGCAATAAGGTCCCAGCCAAGCATCAAACCAAGACAGACACACATCACACTCCCACTTGTAAGCATACAACCCACCCTCACAAATTGATGGCTCATCCTTCAGCTTGCTAGAGGAACTTGGCACTCCATCCATAGCTAGCTCCACCTCCTTTCACAAGTATATTTAGGTTTCCAAGGAAAGTTAATAAAGAATAGCATTACGTCGTATCCCTCAAATTGACCACATGCCTTATCAACACTCTTACTTGGTGCAGCCATAATCTATGTCCCATATTCCACAGTTGCTATGTATCCCTCGTGATAGTCCGAATTCATAACCAATCCCCTCTTTCGTTCTACACTGCCAGTTGAAATACTATCATGCCCCCATTCTCTTGCTGCACTTTGCCGCGATCATCTCATACCTCAAACACCAGCATCACCCTAATCACACTAATCGAGTTTGGAATCAACCCCTTCGATTGTTCAATTCTGGAAAAAGAATCATGTCGCTCTGCACTGTAAGAGTCCTCTGGCAACATTCTTCTGATATCTTAATAGGCTCGTAAATAGAACTCGTTTTTGCTCCCAACACTGATCAATTAAAATAAAAAGGTAGCTACAATTATTTATTTTATAATTACCTACATTCACTTCCTGTGAGCCACACCTCTATGCACCTATACATCACCACTTATGGAATAAAACTTGGCTCTTCAACTTAAAGAAGACTTGTTCAGCTCATCTCGAAAAGGCATACTTCATGCTAAGCGTTCTGGGCCAGAGAACTTTCATATGATCCCATCTTTCGATAGCTCGTAAATCAAAAGGTGACAATTTTGTGGGAAATATGCTTAAAACATACATTCAAACAACTGAGCCGAAAATCTATCATGTTTTTTAGCCAAAAAAATAACTAACCCACTATATGAAGAACCAAAACCTGCAATACTAAATTCACATCTTCAAGCTCAAATAATACGAAGAAGGCAATGGAAACTTAGAATAAATTAGCATTAATGGTTCCTAATTTATGGACGTAGAGTTTAGAAGGATTGGTTTTGCAATTCAAAAAGGACTAGCGGCGCAGCTTGTTGTTCAATTGTCTTTCGATGTTACGAACCTCTTCAAAATATTAACATCAATAATCATGAGGAGGACGGCAACACACCTTCAATACCGGAATGGAAGACTCCAAGCCCCATCCAATAAATATACTTGTTCATGGGGGTGAGATCATATACATTCAAGTAGAGAGGCGTTCCACCTACTTTTGCATCGCCTTTTCTGTCTCCACCGCCGTCACCGCGTGTGCTCTTTTTCGAATTAGGCGATGCAGAGGCCGTGGACGATGTTGGAGAAGATGACGAACGCAGCAAAGATCGCATCTTTCACCGAATTCCCCACTCTCTGAAGATCAAACTACCCGAAAAGCCCACAAATTTCAAGCTCGGACTGCCACCACCAATCGCTAGGCACCAAACCCTAGAACACCGGACCAATAGTACCTCAAATCCCGGCAAAATTCGCTAGTTTTGACCAGAAATGGATCGAATTTCGCACAAAAGGTGATGTTTTGATCTGCGGGGGAGAAATCCCACCTCGGAAGTAGTGTCACCCATTGAAAATTTGTCGCAGAAACCTAAGCTTCGATTCGAAATCGAGCGACCCACTTCGGGAAAAGGTGCAAAGTTGCACTTTTGGACAAAAAGAGACGCGGGAAATGGGTGCAGATCTGTGAAAAAGAAGATTGGGGGTCAAAAGGAGATGTCAACTCCTCTGTTACTACATAAAGTGGAGCCGCCGGAGAAGAAAAGAGGAAGAGCTCCCTCTCTCTCTTCTCCCGCTCTCGCTCTCTCTCTCTCTCTCTCTCTCTCTCTCCAGAGAGGGTAAAAAGAGCGCTATTTAACGGTTTTTTTTGCTAAAAAAGAAAGGGATTTTTACCCGGCAGACCCTATAATCTCTTTAAATGACCTCTACGATCTTTGAAACATTGATATTCCTCCATCGACCCCCTAAACTTGCTCCGTCTTACCCTATAGACCCTGCCGTTAATTTGAGACTTTTTGATTTAACTAGCTTGGATTTAAGTTGAGTTAATCTAACCCTAGCAAATCCAATGGTAGGTTTTCTTCCACTCTCCCTCCTTTCTTCTTCTCTCTCCTTCCTCCTACTCCTTCCTCGTCAAGCAGTCGGACCGTCACTTTCTCCGCCTCCATTTCCTCCCCTTCGTCTTCATTAGCGCCATCGAAGTCGTCTCCATGCTGGACAATCTTCATCAACGCCATCAGGGTCAGGGGTGGAGGGCAACATCAGACCAGATCGGCCATCTGAACAGGACGTGCGGGGAGGTTGGGGTGTGGGGTGGGGGTCGACCTGGAGGAGGTGGAGCTTGTTGGCGGTGGGTCGACAAGCGTGGGGGAGGGAGCAGGAGGGCTTCTAGCGGCATGGGGGAGGGGGAGCAGGGGGCTTCGACCGACGGGGGGAGGGGGAGCAAGGGGGCTTCGAGCGGCGTAAGGGAGGGATAGCAAGGGGGGCTTCGAGCGGTGTGGGAGAGGGGGAGCAGGGGGCTTCGAGCGGCCTGGGGGAGGGGGAGCAAGTGGGCTCCAAGCGGCGTGGGGGGGAGCCGAGGGAGGCTTCGAGCGGCGTGGGAGAGGGGGAGCAGGGGGGCTTCGGGCGGGGGTGGCAGTGGCTTCGGGCGGCGCGACCGGTGGAGGCATGGGAGGCGGGGGCCGGGGCTTCGGGCGAGGGCGGGGGCCTCGAGCAGGTGGGCGGAGGGGGGGCCTCGAGCAGGTGGGCGGCACAGGTGGTTGGGCAGGGCAGGGGAGGCGGCGGTGCCGGGGGGACTGGGCGCCGGCTACGAGGAGGAGCACTGCGAGCGGAGGGGGTCATGGATGCAAAAATCCCTAATATAAAACAAAGAATGTAATGGAATCCGATCACTTTAGACGGACAAATGGATGGGGGTTAACCACAGGGTCTGTGGGTTAAGGGTTAGTAAGTTTACGGGGTCGAGAGAGAAATTAGGATGTTTCAAAGGTTGTAGAGATAATTGGTAAAGATTACAGGATGTGCCGGGTAAAAATCCAAAAAGAAAACGTCTCTGTTTGTTCATTTTCGTTTAAACTACATAAAACTTCCCAAAGTTTGGAAAAATATCTAAAAGATCTCGACAAAATAGTGTTATTTTACTAAACGACACTTTGTCGATGGCATTAAATTTTTGAATTTTTTACGCTTAGGCCCTTCGAGATCCCAGAATTACAGTTAATGCTCCTATCTTTTTTACAATAACACTTGTGGCATATATTCCCCCAAAATTCGCAATTCTGTCATTCCATTAACTTAAAATAAGGAACTGTCAATTTTATAAAAATACAGGACACAAGTTATTGCAAAACAGGTAGCGATGTAACTATACTTCCAAAATTTTGAAGGGACAAAAGTGTAAAAACACTTATTTTCCATTAAAATGGTAACTCCAGAATATCCAGGAAAAATGAGTCGTTTGTTATAATGATAACTGTAAACGATTTATCAAAATGTCATTTACAATGTATTATATACTACCGAAATTCGTACCTCCAGAATATTGAGGTTTTTTTATCAGGATCATTTTTATAGTTTTCTCGAAGTTTGGGATCTTTTTATGTATGTTACGCTTATTAGTCTTGAAAGAAAGTATGCATAGTAAATCAATGAGGTTGGTATGGGTTGGGCTAACTAAAATTTATGTTCCATCTTTTCTTGAGGATTATGGTAATGATATATATTTTATTTAGAAATATGGAGTTTTTTTAAATAAATAACATGAATGAAGCAATATTGTTTCACTGTTTAATATCCACTAGTGGGATTTGGATTCTATTATATATATTAAGCGGGGGAGAAATCCTTACCCTCATTAGTTTCCCCCACAATCCATCCCATATATGCCCTTATATATTTCCCTAAATTCCCATCAAGCCCTTGCCTCTTTTTCAAATTACCAATGTACCATTATTTGCATACTTCGTATCCGTCTGTAACCTGTCATGCATGCCAATTACGTGTTGCCTTCGGTTCGACCCATGATGAGGTCGATGATGTAGGGGTACGCCCTTCATGCTTACATAATCACGTTGCTTCCCTCTGCCCACACGTAATCTCGTTGTTGGCTCCGTCATGCAACAAAGCCCTTCAAATCCTGGAGGAAACTATTGAACATTGACTTGCCGAGTCCCCTTCAACCACCATCAACTTCGAGCAGGATAACCTCAGGTCACCGGTGAGCCTAGCACGACAACTTCAGGTATGTTTAGAGTTTTGGTCTTGCACCCTCCCGTCGATCACCTAATTTGACACATACTTGCATGTTACCATTGCAACCCTGCGTTGAGAGTAGGAGCTCCTCTCCAACCACGTCAACACTCCTGTCCAGGAACATCCACGTAGAAATCTATATCTCCATGGACAACTTCAATACCTCCAATTCCAGACCTCGCCGTGCATTTGAGCCCAGCAGCCTCGAGGGTAAATTTATTGTCTTTGTCTTTCATAGATATGAGAACTTTTGTGATGAGTACAGATCAGGAAAAAAGATCTGAATAGGCACTGTCCTGCAAGAACAATATCTTGCAACTGCGTACAGATACAACAGTTTATTGCATCTATACATAACATCGTATTTAATCGGACATATTCAATTCTTGACAATGTTATTCAATCATCTCTAAGTCTTGCAACTTTTATTTATTACAAGTGAAGTGAAACTGTCATCGTCATAAACATCTCTTTTTTTAATAAATAATAAAAAATAATATTTTTATATATGGATAAGTAGGCAGATTATGTTTTCCATCATTTTTCTATTGAACAATTAATATACATAAATCCACAGAAAAAATATTTGGACCTTTTATAAAAATATATCGATGACACTTTTCTTTGTAGAGGGAGACTTGTGAGACAAGAGATGATCGACATTGATCGAAATCTTTGGGGATTCTCGAGCATGTAGATTAGTAACGCAACCTTAATTTCGCTGGAGTTGATTCAAAACTGCTAAAAATCTTCTAATTGCACATTTTTTAGCTTAGAAATATACATTTATATTTTATTTATTAGTCAAAGAACACTGGCAACTTTAATACATGAAAAATCGCTCTTTAAGTCATTTATGTAATGTTTAACGATATGGGTATATCAAGGGCATCTCCCTTTTTGTATTAGGGAAGGGCATCTCCCTTTTTGTATTAGGCGAAACAAGACCGATATCAATATTTAAGGCCATGACAAATTGACAACTTACCTTGGCATGGAGACAAGATGAGATGCGACCAAACAAACTATTTCACAATAAATAAAAGCTAAACTTAATTACAATTTGAGAACATATCCAAGTCTAAAGTTCTCTTAATATAAATAAATTAGTCGATCTAACTCGTAACAGGCCTAAAGCTCTCCATATGAAAATAGGGAAGGACATGTTCTTCAATATTAATTTTCATTCATTATTTATTAAATTTTATCATTTTTGTTATAAATTTCATAATGAACGGAAATACAACATTGAAGGAGGGAGAACATGTCCATACCATTGTTCTTTATATTAAGGAATATGTTGATACCGATGAAAGTATTTTTCATACTATACAATCGCGTCTTACTGAGAAGCTAAGTAGAAAAAAAGACAAACATTATTTGTAATTAACGATTTAGGGAAATTAATATTAGAACTAATGAAATAAAACACCCGAATTTTGTAATTTATTGTAATATCTGGCATTATAGCATATTTTCCATCAATTAGTTAACGATACATAGAAACAGTTTCGTATCTAAATATGTATAAAGATACATGTTTTCATTTTCTTACGAATATAAAATATAATATATTTTATTTTAGGATAAATAAATGGATATTCTGTTTATTTTTTTATGAATATATTTGTATTCATAATTTAAAATCGATGTAGAATCATAGCTATAGTCAATTGCAAATATATTTTAATATATATGCCATTGTACAAATATTTCGTTAGTTCATATTTGGATTTTAAAAGCGCTACTGAATCGAAGCTACAATTGAATAAGAAGATTTCGTATACATCTGCAATTGCGTACATCTTCAATTAAAATAGATACTTATTTTTTCTTGCGAATAAATTTGTAGATAAGAGTATTCATTTTTTATTTTATTGTAAATATAGACACTTAATGATACATATTTTTTCTTTTTTTTAAGTTACCAATACATGTATGATTATCATTGTCATTTAAATTAGAAAGGATGTCATTGTATAATTCTCTTGCATACAAGTCCAGATTGAATTGATAGATTTACAACATAAGGCAAAAAATGCATCTCGATAGGTCAGCATGGGAAGGGGTTAAACAAAAATACAGCTTTAATATTTTTAAATAAAATGAGTAGATAGTTTAATGATAAAAGTGACAAAAGTTACAATCATAAAATTTAAAATTAAGAAAGGACGGTACATGAATATAATTTGTATTTTTATTATGTTTTTTTATTTATTTAAAATAGGATATGATTTTATTTTTGAAAATTAATTTAATACAAAATATCGAATATGAAAAGAGTCAAGGGTAATATCGAATCTCCACACAAATGCTTCATTTACAAGGGCTAGAATATGAAAAGAATCGAGGATAAGTATTAATAGAATATGAAAAGAATCAATGGCAAGTATTAATTGAGGGTACTTGTTGTAATAAGAAATGAATCGAATAGAGCAGGAAAATAATCGAGGGGCACGATTTCCAAGTGCTGGGATATTAAAAGTTGCATTATACTTTTTTATTTTATCTTTACTGTAATTAAATATAGTATTTGTTACACAATATTAAGTATTATTTATTTAATACAACGATTTAGGGACCTGATGGTAAGTGTATAAAAACTATCTTGCATGTGATGTAATATGAAAAGAATCGAGTGTACTTATGCAAAAACACCACGGTCTCACGTGTGGGGCACACGAGCAGCAGACCTTGGAACCTATACATGAATAGAGAGTATATTCATGGTTAAAAATGTAAAAGCATCAATGTTGAGTTAGGTGCTCGGACGCATGTGATTGAGGATGACCTCTATGTGATATGTCAATGTCTAGATGCATAAAATCGGTCGAAATAATATTCAAACGCTTGAACTTTTATTATACCAAAAATTTATTAAAAATGAGGCAAAATAGTATCTATCATACGGGCAAAAATGATGCGAAAGATCGCATCGTGTGGCCCTTTTTTGAAAATTATTTACAAAGATATATGTGCCCTTTTTGTAAACCTTTTACAAAGATATATGTGACCCTCTTTGAAAACATTTTAAAATATAACCTTATAGCACATATGTAATGACATTTTTCTGTAATTACAAATTTATAATTAATATTCTATACCCATGCGTAGCACGGGTATTGATGAACGTCAAATTTGCCTCTTCAATAATGTAAAATTGCCGTAGCATAGGAGGCAAATTCGATTCAGCAAAAACCACAATCGTTTGAATGTTGTGGAGTATTTATACTTGGCAAGTCTACCAAGGTCGAACACAAGGACACATCTACGTAATTCATTTAACAAATTTTGATTCAAGAAGCACAAGTGTGAATTAATTTCAATCTCAGGTCTGCAAGATGCACTGTGCTAATTACAATGAAATACTATGATATATGCTATTTTTAGTTAGTTTTTATGCAATTATAAGAGGATGCGTGAAAATAATGCAAGGAAATTTATATGCAGACTAAAGATTACAATCATACCCTAAAAATTATGAGCAACATAATAGAAATGGAAATCATCGTCATTTTAATCATAATATTAAAAATGGCCATCAAATCAGAGCAAGTACAAGGGAACAAGGTCATCATCTATCACAAAAATTCACTTCATTGAAAACAGTGGTAAATGAGAAAATTAAACATGCTATGATGTAGAGGAAGAAACAAGGATCAAAACGACAATAAAATCATGCAATTTGGACCTACGATGCTCAAGTTATGCTAAAAACAATGCAGGGGCATAATTGTAATAAAAATGCAAGAAAAATAAATGATAAATATTACATTTAGGTCCCTGGAGGGACCTAAATGCAAATACCAAAAACCACCTGGGCCCATGTGTAAATTTCCATTGCACGCAAAGACCTTATTGCAATTTCAGAAAACTCAGAGGGCTTCCCTGTAATTTACCTAGTGATGAATCTCGTATTCATCACGCTAAAATTGGTCATTTAGGCTCCGTTCCCCATCATTCACTTGTAATTAATCATTAATAGAGCATTATTAGCCATCATGCATGTGTGAATAATATCTGCATTTCATCTTGCATAATTGCATTTAAAATCCCCAGTGTAAATTAGCCCAAAAAGTCGCTAATTTCTCCTATTTTATTTTAATTCATCCTAACTCCGATTGACCCAAACCACCTCCATTGTGTAGATATTACTAACCTTATTAAATAAAAAATACAAAAAAATTATTAACCCCAATAAGTGTCAAATAACCCCAAAGTCAAATTTCACATCTGACAGACTAAAATGAGCATATCTCCCACATACAGTGTCCGATTTTGATCTACTCACTTTTAAAGTACTCCATTTTCAAATACCTTCAAAACAAGACCAATTTCATAAAATTCGGAGCTCATTTGTGAAAGTTGGGTTTTGTGCCTCTTTTGCGCATTTTAACTTTTTGCTAATTTTGACCTGAGTTTTTATGTACATAATTAACTCTTTTAATTTTATTTCTTTTTCATTTGTGTCCTTTGATGAAAGTTTTAATAAGAAGCGTAAAGATCTAAATCCAGATCAAAACTGAGATCTAAGAAACTGACCAAGTCCAAGCGTCCGTTGTCGGTCTGTACAAAAAGTTGTGTGTTTCTTACCTTTATTTTATTTTCCTATTTTCTTATCCTTTAAAAATCCAAAAAAATTAGATTAGTGTGTAATTAATTTTCTTATATTTTATCGTATTTTTAGATTTTTTTATCCTTTTTAAAACCACCAAAAAAATACAAAATCCAAAAAAATCGGTTTTCTATACACATGGAGAACCGCCAAAAATACCACTTCTCACAGATGACCTCTTTTGCTCATGGGTCCTTCATGAACGTTGTAGATCTCGTCGAGACGAACAACTTTCGTAAAGGAAATTTTTTGATCCGAGGTCTTCTTCTATCTCTTTTCCCTCTCCAAAGTTGAAATTTTTTTGGGGTGCCACGTGGCAGCCCCTGAGCGTGCCACGTGGCACCCCACCTTCTCTCCCTCCTGCCAGCCATCTCTGGTCACGTGACCGTCTTCCCCATCAATTCTCCCCCAACCCAAAACGGAAGACGCCCCCTCCATAACCGTTTCTCCTCCGCCATGCGCGGCCATCAAGCCGCCATGCATGGGCGTTTCACTCACCCGCGTAACAGCCCTCCATCGCCATCTATAAAGTTCCCTCCTCGCCGGCCGCACAACCCATCCGCCCTCTCTTCCTAAGCCGGTGACAGCGGCTGAACTCGATGAGATCCAGAGCTTCAAGGAGCTCTGTCGCAGCCCCTTATCGAGCTGCCGAGCTCGCTCCTGCGCCGAGGAGCTTGAGCGATCACCGGAGTTGGCAAATCAACTCCTTCCCAGGCGTAACCTCCAATTTTTATATTTCTGTTATCTTCTTCTCAGGTACACGCCACCGCCGCTCCGCCTCAGGCCCGCCACCTCCGCCCCGCGCGTGCATCGTCGTTCGCCAACCGCCTCCGCCTCGTGGCTTCGCCCCCCCGCCTCGCCGCACCGCCTCGCGCCTCGGCCACCTTCCTCCCACCGCCTCGCGGCCCGCAGCACCGCCTCCTCCGGTCGCCCTGCCCCGCATCAACTGTTCCCCAAGGCACAGTTGCCGTTGGATCTAGGGACGAGTCCCTTGATCTGACGACATTCAGGCCACCACGTGGCTCCCCCGAGCCAGCCTCCAAGTCTCTAGGCTCGGGCACCCGAGCCTCCAGCCCCGCACCCGAGCCTCTCCTTCGGTGCCCGAGCCTCCAGACCCGCACCCGAGCCTCTCCTTCGGGCGCCCGAGCCTCCATCTCCGAACCCAAGCCTCTGGGCGCACGTGCGTTGCACGTGCGCAGCTGGGAAAATTGCACGGACACCCCCGGCCTTTTCAGAAATTGCAAGTAGGCCCCCACCAGGGGTAAATTACGCTGGGACCCCTCCGACTTTTTGAATTTACAGATAAGTCCTTCTAGGGACCATTTTGAAGGAAAAACTTTATTTTAATTACATTTTAGTCCCTGAAATTTCATTTTAGCATATCTTCTCCATCTGAACTCCGATTTTAGCATATAATATGTCGTTTCGAAGCTAATTCCATGCTCTACAACTTAGCATCATTTGTGGACAGATTTGAGGCTGCTTATTGATAATTATTATTGAGTATATCTGTTGGCATATGTAGGCTTATTTTGACATATCTGTGCCACACGTAACTTGGAAAAAATTGATGATTTCTTTTACAGGAGCACGACTGAGGACTTTACATTGAATAATTTCCGTTGAAACATTGATTGCTATATTTGGGGATTTAAATCACACGAATTTTGAGGATAAATCCTATACTTTTTATATTTGCATTAATTGAAAGTAGGATAATCTATTCCTCTTATGATTACAATCTGGGATTGATTGGAATATTTTTGTTGATATATATCGATTGATCTGTGATAAAATTCGAGGTAGTTGATTTTTTTTATATTTTGGAGCTAAAATATTAATCTCAGATCCCGTGTTAAATTGTCATCTCTGTATATTTACTTGCATTTGCATTGTATATTTTCTCAACACAGAAATTAATCGATCATTAATTAATTATTTAATTTGATTAAAGACCACGCAACTAAAAATCTATGTTCCCTGTGTTCGACCTTGGTAAACTTGCCAAGTAAAAATACTCCACAACATTCAAAGATTGTGGTATTTTTGATGACCGAAATCCGCCTCCTATACTACTATTCATCGATATTAAAGAGGTGAATTTCGTGATCATCAAATGGCGCCGTTGCCGGGGAACGACGAATTTTTAGGGTTTTGAATCATTTTTTTGTAATTAATTTTTGTAAAATTAATTTTTGTGTCATTTTTTTTCTGCATTTTATTCTGCATTTCTCTCTTACTCCATATACTAACCGCAAATTCTCTCTTCGCAGACTTCTGGGAGCTGGGTTTTGATATTAAATCAAGGGTCTATAATGAAAACTGAATTTTAATTTTGTGAGAGAGAGTTAGTATAGATTTAATTTTCTGCAATATTCCCAGGGTCCCTCTCTTTGAACCCTTGTAATAATTCAGACTGACCTTTTTTTGTGGTGTGTCGGGTCTGTTTCAACCCCTTCTGTGTGGTTGGGACCCGACTTGAGTGGCGTAGGACTTAGGCACATATACGCTTATTTTTCTATCATTGATTGTGCTCGTAATTTTTAGGCCACACTCTCACTAATTAAACGCACTATAGATCGTTCAACATTAGTCAAAAATTTCAATCAATTCTTCCTGCTAATAGAACTATCTGTTTAGGGCGTTTTCCAACTGTGCATATCATTTAGTGTAAATTTAAATTCCTTGTCTTGCATCCCGCATGAAGAACGCGAGGATTAACTGTAAGTCCTTCTCTTAAGCATGCATCATTGATTTACGCTTGCATTGGCTTTTTTGATTCTCCCTCCTCGAATTTTACAACTTAGGAATTAACGGATCGGGATTGCTCGTTAGGCGTGAATTTTTATGCTCACATTAACTTCAGTGATAACCTCAACTTAAAACCGGGACTGCTAATTAAGGTGACTGTAAATAAACTGATCTAAAATTAACCCGTGTTTGGTGGAGAGGAACCCACTCATTGTTTGTAAGGATCAGAACGCACACTTAGGAAAGAGCCCAAAACCGAAGTGGTTCATTCAGACTACTGAGTTTAAACAATTAGCTACTTTTTAGTGAGGGTCTCGGGAAGCCGTTTACGGTCCGACTTCCCTTAGCAGAGTAGGTGGTTTAAAGGACACCGCGGAAGGCTCCGTCCTCAAGTAACACGGGTAGCCGTTTACGGTCCGTACTTACACCTATACTGGCTGAAAGTAAGAGCAACTAGTTGTATGAACTCGGGACAGTCTTTGTGAAATATTTCGGCACCTAATAGCTCCGCTTAATCTGCAAGATTATTTTGTCATTAAATTAAAATTGAAAAGATAAGCGGCCGAACCCTAATGTGCCTTCACCAGTGTTGAGTGGGTGAATCAATGTGTTTGATTTGTGTACGTCAAAGACCTTGCAATTGCAAGCAAATCGTGGTTCGCTGATCATTCCATCCCTCTTCACAAGATATCGGCACAGTGGTCTTCTTTCCCAATCTCCATGACCATGTCCCGATATTCTTCTTCTCACACTCCTCATGGGAACCTACCATTCAAGTCAAGTTCCCCTCAGCCATCATTCTCTGCCCACCCATACATCCTACCCTATGATCACACTTCCTCTTGGAATAGTCGTCTCTCACATTCGGACAATCTTATGAACATAAGAGAGAGATCAGAATCAAGGGTAAACAATAGAGTGACCAATATTGACAATAGAGCACGATTTCCGGTCACTAGGATCTCACAGCCTCTTGAATTATCCCCGACTCAAGATAAGTATCAAATTTCCTTTGACAACCCACGAGAAAACCAAACTCAAGGAAATTCAACTCATGACCAGCCCATAATGTTTATGAACAATCAACAGTCTACTCGAGGTTACATGCCAGAATCACGACACATGGAGACTGATTATTCAATCACTAGTCATGAGATGTTTGAGGATGAGATTGCTCGGATTAATCATAGAGCAGACACTTTAACTATGAGAATATATGATCTCATCCAGTCAATGCAAAATTCAGAAGAAGTGAGGCCACCACCATGCGAACCACTGGATCATCACAGTCAGACACAACCACTGACCTCTGACCCCCCTACTGACCATGTTACAGAAAATACCAAAAAAATTGAAAAATTCGAAAATTCAAAAAAATTGGACAATTCTAAAATGGAAGCATTTTGCAAGAGTCTGATCTTAGAGCTTCCATTGATCAAAGCCATAGAATATGTGCCCGATCTTAAGAGATTTGTGAAGAGTCGACTGAACCCCAAAAAGACGAGCAAGAAGCGATCAAGGACTGAATATCGTGTCATATCTATGGCTAGTTCTTTGGTGATGAATCATAAAATCAGAAGCCGTAAAGTCAAGAGATTGACTCGGATCACATGTGAAATTGAGGATTCTACATTCACTCATGTTCGGTTAGACGACGACTCTACATTAAACATCCTCCCCAAGTCCGTCTTTGACCAACTCAAAATCGGACAACTCAAAAAGACTAGGGTGATCGTTCAATTACCCGATCGATCTACCAAAAGACCGCGGGGGATCGTTTCTGTCGTCGTAAATTTCCGAGGTAAAGAACATAAAGTGGACTTTATTGTCCTTGACCTTGACCACCCCGGAAGGATGTCTGAGTCTCCTATCATTTTGGGAAAGCTGTTCTTAGCCTCCGCTAAGGCGATCCTCGATTGCGAGACTCAGGAAATCAAGTTCCCGAACTGGGACCACAATGAACAAATCCCCAATGACATGTCCTGCTCTGAGAAAAATCAACTTGAAACCGACAATTATATTTCACATTATCAGACATCTCCGCATGATACACTGAGACAACTCCTAGGAGAGTCACCTAAAGGACTCACTTTTGAACAAACTTCGGATTCTCACCACCTTATTACTGCTCCTAAGAAAAATCAAGATTTTGGAGCTTATGAAGAATTGGACCATATTATTGAGGACCGTCACGATTATCTAAGTGGACCAATCTTCGAGTCGGCAGTAATTCATGAGATACTTGAACCTTATAAGGAACCGACTCCAGAAACAACTAATGTCACCAAAATTCATGATCATTCGGAAGTGACATCAACACCCCCAGCCATAAACCACAAGATCCGCAGGAACACTCTCCCTTGATCGAAGCAGTGCATGACCCTTCAAGAATTGGTCGACTTTTACGGGGATTCATCTGATGAGGAACTCACGACTGCCACATCGGTTACTCAAGACAGGGAGATGAAGACTGTCCAACTTCCTCCCAATACTTCTCAAGGAAACAAACCGACCAAGAAAGTCACCTTTGACCTTAGACATCAGGTGATTTATGAAGAGTCCTCGTCCGGTCCTGATGTGGTTCATCAGATAAGTGCAATAGGTACAGCTCTGATCCAAGGGAACTTACCTTTGATCGACAAAAGTTGGAGATCCTCTGCAGACGACTACTATTCTCCTGAGGATGACTCTGACGATGGCTGGTCTTTTTCATCGGCCCCCTCTTCATCACACTCCACATCTCCATACTATCTCCCTCCACACTCCCGCAAGAAGGTCCGTCGCAAACCTCCTTGATCTTGTACATCCGCAAATCTACCCGGTTCCCCATATGTAATTATCCGATTATACTTAGGCTGACCTGAGCCTCAGTATAGGGGGACTGCTACCATTGTTTATACATCACTTCTATTCTTTTGTTTTTAATCCCTCTATATTTAGTACGAGCTATGTCAACACTTCACTTTGTGCCATGAGGACATAGCACAAGCTAAGTATAGGGGGGGTGTTTGTATATATTTTAGCTACTTTATCCATAGCTCGTGCTTTAATCATTTTTATCTAACATCGGGGATGGATACAAGTAGTGTGTATTACCTGTTTTTCACAAAAAAAACAAAAACACAAAAACACACAAAAAAACACCAAAAAAAACTTTTTGCATTAAAAAAAAGACCATCACTCATGGTCTTGCATTTCATCAAGCATTTCATGCATTCCTTGGTCGATATATTCCTGACACATTCACCATCACTCAAGGCTTGAGGATTTTTGAGGATACTTGATTTCCGAGATCTTGAGATTCTGAGTTAGCCTGCCTTAGTCATTAGGGTTTTGAACTTAATAATCCACACTTCCCTAGTTTGAAAGATTTGAGCGCTATATTGCACTCGTCATCTCTACCTTCAAAAAGAATATGATCAACACAATCACTCCCACAACTGCATGATTGATGAGATGAGTTGAGATATCACTTAAGGAACTAGGACTAGAGATTTGAGTTTAGACCCGATCTGATGATATTCGAGGATGGGATAAAGTTAATGAAGGCTTCAGAAAACCTGAGTTTCAGCAAAACACTAGCCAGTATGTGAACAAGATTCATATGCTATCTTTTTGATATTGACCTAAGTGCCAGGGTGTGATGAAACTTAAGGAAAATTGTTGATCAGTGTGCGCCAACTTTTGGTAAAAGCAGTGGAGCTAGCCAACAAAAGAAAAGAAAAAGAAATGTCAAAGAAAGCTCTATCATCCAAAGTCAAATTCCAAATGAGCTTCCACCAATGGCGAGCGCTCCCAAACATTTTCAAAGTGTCCACTTGGACCAAGCGCTAATTAGGACCAAGGAGTCGGGCTGACACCATAAAAGGGCTCTGCATCGTAAGCGATACAAGCCTGGGTGTCGAAGGTATCTTAGATACTCAAAAGAGACACACCCCGGTGTACTCCCAGAAAAACAAGTGCAGACGACTCCGAATTCTCTTGACGGATACATTGATCAACAAAATAAAAAAATACTTGTATTGAGTAATAAGGCACTGAGAGGCACCTTGTTCCAATGTGAGGGAGAGAAAATTAGACACAATCCTATGCCCTTTATCATCTGGCCGCCCATCTACACTTTCAAGTCTGACAAACTAATGAGACGGTTGACTGAAGCAAAAATAGACTTATTCTCTAGTGTTGAGGATTAGGTCTAGAGGAGGATCTTTGGGACTGGAACTTTGAGTGATTCCCCGACTCGACTCTCATGAAATGCAGTACACTTAAAATCATATCCTTATATTATATGTACAAACAGAGAGTCTGAAAATTAGAGAAGTTGGTTCCTTTTGATTAAAGCTTGGTTGATCCAGAATTTTAGGATCACTCAAGTTAAGGGTCTTCTATGAATTAAGCCTTGAAAATTCACATGCACAGTCAGGGATGTATTCAACTAAGTCATTCATTCATGCTCGGGGACGAGCATGGTCTAAGTATAGGGGTATGATGAATCTCGTATTCATCATGCTAAAATTGGTCATTTAGGCTCTATTCCCCATCATTCACTTGTAATTAATCACTAATAGAGCATTATTAGCCATCATGCTTGTGTGAATAATATCTGCATTTCATCTTGCATAATTGCATTTAAAATCCCCAGTGTAAATTAGCCCAAAAGGCCGCTAACTTCTCCTATTTTTTATTAATTCATCCTAACTCCGATTGACCCAAACCACCTCCATTGTGTAGATATTACTAACCTTATTAAATAAAAAATACAAAAAAAATTATTAACCCCAATAAGTGTCAAATAATCCCAAAGTCAAATTTCACATCTAACAGACTAAAATGAGCATATCTCCTACATACAGTGTCCGATTTTGGTCTACTCACTTTTAAAGTACTCCATTTTCAAATACCTTCAAAACAAGACCAATTTCATAAAATTCGGAGTTCATTTGTGAAAGTTGGGTTTTGGGCCTCTTTTGCGCATTTTAACTTTTTGCTAATTTTGACCTGAGTTTTTATGTGCATAATTAACTCTTTTAATTTTATTTCCTTTTCATTTGTGTATTTTGATGAAAGTTTTAATAAGAAGCGTAAAGATCCAAATCCAGATCAAAACTGAGATCAAAGAAACTGACCAAGTCCAAGCGTCCGTTGTCGGTCTGTACAAAAAGTTGTGTGTTTCTTACCTTTATTTTATTTTCCTATTTTCTTATCCTTTAAAAATCCAAAAAAATTAGATTAGTGTGTAATTAATTTTCTTATATTTTATCATATTTTTAGATTTTTTTTATCCTTTTTAAAACCACCAAAAAATACAAAATTCAAAAAAATCGGTATTCTATACACATGGAGAACCGCCAAAAATACCACTTCTCACAGATGACCTCTTTTGCTCATGGCCATGAAAGTTGTAGATCTCGTCGAGACGAACAACTTTCGTGAAGGAAATTTTTTGATCCGAGGTCTTCTTCTATCTCTTTTCCCTCTCTAAAGTTGAAATTTTTTTGGGGTGCCACGTGGCAGCCCCTGAGCGTGCCACGTGGCACCCCACCTTCTCTCCCTCCCGCCAGCCATCTCTGGTCACGTGACCGTCTTCCCCATCAATTCTCCCCCAACCCAAAATGGAAGACGCCCCCTCCATAGTCGTTTCTCCTCCGCCATGCGCGACCATCAAGCCGCCATGCATGGGCGTTTCACTCACCCGCGTAACAGCCCTCCATCGCCATCTATAAAGTTCCCTCCTCGCCGGCCGCACAACCCATCCGCCCTCTCTTCCTAAGCCGGTGACAGCGATTGAACTCGACGAGATCCAGATCTTCAAGGAGCTCTGTCGCAGCCCCTTATCGAGCTGCCGAGCTCGCTCCTGCGCCGAGGAGCTTGAGCGATCACCGGAGTTGGCAAATCAACTCCTTCCCAGGCGTAACCTCCAATTTTTATATTTCTGTTATCTTCTTCTCAGGTACACGCCACCGCCGCTCCGCCTCAGGCCCGCCACCTCCGCCCCGCGCGTGCATCGTCGTTCGCCAACCGCCTCCGCCTCGCGGCTTCGCCCCCTCCGCCTCGTCGCACCGCCTCGCGCCTCGGCCACCTTCCTCCCACCGCTTCACGGCCCGCGGCACTGCCTCCTCCGGCCGCCCTGCCCCGCATCAACTGTGCCCCAAGGCACAGTTGCCGTTGGATCTAGGGACGAGTCCCTTGATCTGACGGCATTCAGGCCGCCACGTGGGCTCCCCCGAGCCAGCCTCCAAGTCTTTAAGCTCGGGCACCCGAGCCTCCAGCCACGCACCCGAGCCTCTCCTTCGGCGCCCGAGCCTCCAGCCCCGCACCCGAGCCTCTCCTTCGGGCGCCCGAGCCTCCAGCTCTGAACCCAAGCCTCTGGGCGCACGTGCGTTGCACGTGCGCAGTTGGGAAAATTGCACGGACGCCCCCGACCTTTTCAGAAATTGCAAGTAGGCCCCCGCCAGGGGTAAATTATGCAGGGACCCCTCCGACTTTTTGAATTTACAGATAAGTCCTTCCAGGGACCATTTTGGAGGAAAAATTTTATTTTAATTACATTTTAGTCCCTGAAATTTCATTTTAGCATATCTTCTCCATCTGAACTCCGATTTTAGCATATAATATGTCGTTTCGAAGCTAATTCTGTGCTCTACAACTTAGCATCATTTGTGGACAGATTTGAGGCTGCTTATTGATAATTATTATTGAGTATATCTGTTGGCATATGTAGGCTTATTTTGACATATCTGTGCCACACGTAACTTGGAAAAAAATGATGATTTCTTTTGCAGGAGCACGACTGAGGACTTTACATTGAATAATTTCCGTTGAAACATTTATTGATATATTTGGGGATTAAAATCACACGAATTTTGAGGATAAATCCTATACTTTTTATATTTGCATTAATTGAAAGTAGGATAATCTATTCATCTTATGATTACAATCTGGGATTGATTGGAATATTTTTGTTGATATATATCGATTGATCTGTGATACAATTCGAGGTAATTGATTTTTATTATATTTTGGAGCTAAAATATTAATCTCAGATCCCGTGCTAAACTGTCATCTCTGTATATTTCCTTGCATTTGCATTGTATATTTTCTCAACACAGAAATTAACCGATCATTAATTAATTATTTAATTTGATTAATGACCACGCAACTAAAAATCTCTGTTCCCTGTGTTCGACCTTGGTAAACTTGCCAAGTAAAAATACTCCACAACATTCAAATATTGTGGTATTTTTGACGACCGAAATCCGCCTCCTATACTACAATTCATCGATATTAAAGAGGTGAATTTCGCGATCATCACCTAGGCACACACGTGAGGCACGTGCCTGGTGACCAATTTATAAATACCAAAAAGTCAATGTTCCATTGTGCAAATTTCCCAGGACCTCACGTGCGGTGCACGTGAGGAGCCTAGGCTCGGGAAGGCTATTGGCTCGGGATACGTGGCAGCTTCTGATGGTTCGGCTGGAGGCTCGGTGGACCCGAGTCCATAGGTCTAGAGGAGAGGCTCGGGTGCCACGTGTCATCATCGTCACCGTCTGATCAGAATGATCGGACGGCATCTGTAACATCTTCCTCCTCCACAGTCCACCGAAGAAGGAGGGTCTCCGGCAGGCTCGATGGAGCTCCGCCATGCCCCGCGAGGCCTTCTGATGGTCGGAGAAGAAAGCCCGGGCCCTCGCGAAGCAGCTGGTGACGCATCGATGCTCCGGCAGTGAATAGATTGGCAAATCAATGGCGTGCCACCGATGGCGGAGGAGAAGATCGGGGCATCTGTGCTAACTCCGACCATTGACGCCTTGATTGCATGAAAGGGTTAGCATAGCCGAAGCTCAAGTTGCGTGAGTGATTTGTGAGGTGAGTGAGGGCCCTAGGGTGACTGGAGGTGGAGGCCAATGCTCCTACTCCGGCGAAGTGGCGGAGGTGATGAATCAGGGCGGGGGAGGTTCTGAGGAAGAGAGGGGTGGCCAGCGAGAGTGAAGGTGATGTGGCAGAGGTAATGGGATAGTCAAAAGGAGGTGGACGATGTTGTAGCAGATAGGAAAATTAGGAGAAAAAGAGGAAAAAAACATCATCTTGCCAGAGCAAGGTGATTGTGGCTGTAGTGATCTGGGCTGAGGTCCTTTTGGACCTCTGGGGTCAACGCACGACGAGGTCGATCATCCCTGGTGCTCAGCGGTGCCCGGAGGCAACCGCGACATGGCCGGAGGCCATGGATCTCACCGGAGTACTTACGGCCATGATCGCCTCAAAGCCAGCCCTCCGCTGTCACCGGAGGGCGGCCGAAGCTAAGGAGGAGGTCCTCTAATGGTGGATAAGTTGCTCGGAGACGGAGGGGGGTGTTTTTATAGGTAGAGATGGTTGGAGGTTAAAAGATGGAGGGGCGTTTTGGAATGGAGGTTTAATGGTGTGGGAGTGAAGGAGAGGTTCGAAGGGGGTTACGCGTAGATGTAGGAAGTAACGGTGATGGAGGTGTGTGGTTGGATTGTTGAGAGCCGCCTGGGAGGAGGAGCTAAAAATGGAAGGGGCGGAGGCGTTACAAGGGAGAACGGCCGGTCCGGAGCTAGACGATGAACATTAGCTATTGGATCGTTAGATCCAACGGCTCGGATGAGCGCGCTTATGCGTAGTGGAGATTAAATCAGAGATTGGATCGTACGGTTTCAGAGAGGGGGTGATATGAATGGTCAGATGTAACTAAGGCTTTAATCCGACGGTGAGGAAGGGATGGTCTATATGGCACAAGGAGAAGCGTGGGATGAGAGGAAGAACTAGTGGTTGAGGATTAGGTGCTGGTGGGCGGCGAGGATTAGCTCAGGGACAGGATCGGATGGTGGGGGATAAAGGAGTGGCGTGGCCCGTGGAGAAGTGTTAGATGATATGGCGATCAAACGGCTGATGTGAAGATGTGATGTGGCATGAGGAAGAGCGTAGGATTAGGGATGGCTGGGCAGCTGTGATGGAGGCGCAAGTGTGCGGTTGAGATCAGATCTGGAAATCAGATCTGATGGTTGGGAATGGGCGGAGGATGGACGGATGAGATGAGGGCGAATTGAAGGAGATCAGACGGTCAGGGTGAGCGTCGGGTGGCAGAAGGGGAGGCGGGCTACGTGGGCGGCCCAGAGGGCACCACGTGGTCCAATCAGAAAATTCAAAAATAAAAACAAAGAAAAACAAGAAAGAAATAGTTAGAGGTAAAATTAGAAAAATGATAAAACATGAAATTTGCTTGTCTCGACGAGATCTACAACTTTCATGTTGTTAAAAAGCCAAAAGAGGTCATTTGTACAAAAATCATTTTTTGGGGGTATTTTTAAAGGGCTAAAAACACCGACTTTTGTCTTTTGAGATGTTTTTGTATTTTTTACTCTTTTTAATGGTCAGTGAATTATGGACAATTATTCTATCTAATTTTTAGGGATTTTTTATGATAAAATAATTACAAGAAAAATAAAGGAAATTAAATACAAATAATTAAGGGTAATTATACACAATATAATACAAGATAATAATAAAGAATTGATGATGATTTTATTAGTTTGATTAAGCCAGGGGTTTAATAAGAGTCTTTTAGCAAGATGAATACGAGATTCATCATACCCCTATACTTAGACCATGCTCTTCCTCGAGCATCTAAAGAATGAAGGAGTCAGATTAATTCCTGACCGTGCAAGTGAAGATTGCAAGGCTCAATCTTTCGAAGACCCTTAATTTAAGAGATCCTAAACTTCTAGGTTTATCCAAGCCTTAGTCAGAAGGAATCCCACTTCTCTAATTATCAGACTCTCTTTTTGTACATATAATATAAGGATATGAAATTAAGTGTACTGCATTTCATGAGAGTCGAGTCAATGCATCACTCAAAGTTCCAGTCCCAAAGACTCTCCTATAGACCTCATCCTCAATACTAGAGAATAAGTCTATTCTTGCTTTAGTCAACCGTCTCATTAGTTTGTTAGACTTGAAATGTATATGGACGACCAGATGATGGAGGGCATGGGATTGTTTTTATTTTTCTCTCCATCACATTAGAACAAAGGGCCTCTCGAGTGCCTTTTTACTCAACACATGTAAATTTTAATATTGTTGATCAATGTGTCCGTCAAGAGAGTTGGAGTCGTCTGCACTTGTTTTTCTGGGAATACACCGGGATGTGTCTTTTCTGAGTATCTAAGATACCTTCGACACCCAGACTTGTATCGCTTACGATGCAGAGCCCTTTTTGTGGTGTCAGCCCGACTCCTTGGTCCTAATTAGCGCTTGGTCCAAGTGGACACTTTGCAAATGTTTGGGAGCTCGCCATTGGTGGAAGCTCATTTGTAATTTGACTTTGGTATTTAGAGCTTTTTCTTGATATTTCTATTCTTTTGTTGGCTAGCTCCACTGCTTTTACCAAAAGTTGGCGCACACTGAGCAACAATTTCCATTAAGTTTCATCACACCCTGCACATTGGTAAATATCAAAGAGATAGCATATGAATCTTATTCACATACTGGCTAGGGTTTTGCTGACACTCAGGTTTTCTGAAGCCTTCATTAACTTTATCCCATCCTCGAATATCATTAGATCAAATCTAAACTCAAATCTCTAGTCCTAGTTCCTCAAGTGATATCTCAACTCATCTCATCAATCATGCAGTTGTGAAAGTGACTTGTGCTGATCATATTCTTTTGAAAGTAGAGATGAAGAGTGAAATATAGCGCTCATATCTTTCAAACTAGGGAAGTATGGATATTTAAGTTTTTAAAACCCTAATGACTAAGGCATGTTAACTCAGACTCTCAAGATCACAGAAATCCAGTGTCCTCAAAATCCTCAGGCCTTGAGTGAGTGTGAATGTGTCAGGAATACACCAACTCCTTGGTTTAATGATTTTTGTGTGATTTTTGGTTTTTGCAGATTTTTATGGATTTTAATTTTTCATTTTTTATTCTTTGGAGTGACAATGACTGTCCCAGGCTCAAATGAATAAAAGTATCTACTCTCAGCCAGTATGGGTGTAAGTACGAGCCGATAGATGGACCCGTGTTACTTGAGGACGGAGCCATATATGGTGTCCTCTAAACCACCCACTCTGCTAAGAGAGACCGAAGTT
Source organism: Ottelia alismoides (assembly GCA_037367405.1). Lineage (NCBI taxonomy): Eukaryota > Viridiplantae > Streptophyta > Magnoliopsida > Alismatales > Hydrocharitaceae > Ottelia > Ottelia alismoides. The sequence continues at coordinate 111,870 of JAZKJV010011013.1, forward strand.
CCCCTTGAAAGTGTCTACTAAGCCTAGTAGTCAGAGTCTAAATCAAAGAAAGGTTTTTTTAAAGGGTTACTTACACAGATTAATCCCTCAAATTTTAAGAAAACAATTTACAAGGTTTTTACAAAACTCAGTTCACAAGTTTACCAAAATCCAGCCCGAAACAAAATTTAAAAAGTTTTAAAAACACGAGCTAAGGCCAAAGTAAATATACAGTAATATACGGTATACCCCTCTATACTTAAATTTGCTATGCCCCCATAGCATAAGTGATACGAAGCCATGGTTCGATCAAATATAGGGTGATATAGCGGAACTGAGGAGGAGGGTTCCCCTATACTCAAGTCAAAAATTGACCTGAGTACAAGAAGATAATGCGAGGGAAAGATGGATAGACGGGAGCCCCCTATACTTAGGCTACAAATAGCTCAAGTAATGTCCTGAGTTAGGGTGGTCTGTATCTGTACTATGATACAAGGGTGGAGGGGGGTTGTATTTCTACTGATTGCTAGGGGGCAGATGGGGGGGGGGGGGGGGGGGGTTGGTGAAATATACAGAGAGAGAGAGTGTGTGTGTGTGTGTGTGTGTGTGTGTGTGTGCGTGTGTGTGTGTGCGTGTGTGTGTGTGAAATATACAGAGGGAGATGGGGGGTGAGTGTGTATGTGCAAGTGTGTGTGGGGGGGTCGGTAAATCATCAAGTGACCTACCTCTTTTTTTTGTACAACATGCAAGCCCTCTATGAGGACTGTTGAAATAAATATGCACATGCAAAAATATTTTTTTACAATATGCAAATGCAGACTTATTGATAAAGGGTCCTAGGATTTCCTTCACCAATTCTTCTGTGGCCTCTTCAGCGGAAGCTCCCGACTTCATGCCTCCATGAAGATCAAGCGTCCTCGATTTTCATGGGCCCTGCCACAAAAGAGAAAAGTTAGAAAAATACATAGGAAATTAATCAACAGACATGACACAAAAATGATGCATGACATGAGGACCTAAAAATTTTGAAAATATTCAACAAAGAAAATCAAAATTCAATAATTAAGTTAAGCCGTGTCCCCGGCAACGGCGCCATTTGATGAACGCCGAATTTGCCTCTTCAATAATGTTAAATTGTCGTAGCATAGGAGGCAAATTCGGTTCAGCAAAAACCACAATTGTTTGAATGTTGTGGAGTATTTATACTTGGAAAGTCTACCAAGGTCGAACACAAGGACACAGCTACCTAATTCATTTATCGGATTTTGATTCAAAAAGCACAAGTGTGAATTAATTTCAATCTCAGGTCTACAAGATGCACCATGCTAATTACAATGAAATACTATGATGTATGCTTTTTTTAGTTGGTTTTTATGCAATTATAAGAGGATGCATGAAAATAATGCAAGGGAATTTATGCAGACTAAAGATTACAATTATACCCTAAAAATTATGAGCAACATAATAGAAATAGAAATCCACGTCATTTTAATCACAATATTAAAAACATCCATCAAATCAGAGCAAGGACAAGGGAACAAGGTCATCATCTATCACAAAAATTCACTTCATTGAAAACAGTGGCAGATGAGAAAATTAAACATGCTATGATGTAGAGAAAGAAACAAGGATCAAAACGACACTAAAATCATGCAATTTGGACCTACGATGCTCAAGTTATGCTAAAAATAATGCAAGGGCATAATTGTAATAAAAATGCAAGAAAAATAAATGATAAATATTACATTTAGGTCTCTAGAGGACCTAAATGCAAATACAAAACTGTCGGGGCCCATGTGTAAATTTCTATTGTGCACAGGGACCTTATTGCAATTTCAGAAAACTCAGAGGGCTTCCCTGTAATTTACCCAGGCACGCACGTGAGTCACGTACATGGGGACCAATTTGTAAATATCAAAAAGTCCAGGGTCCTTCACGCAAATTTCCCAGGACCTCACGTGCGGTGCACATGAGGAGCCTAGGCTCGGGAGGGCCATTGGCTCGGGACACGTGGCAGCGTCTGATGGTTCGGTTGGAGGCTCGGTGGACCCGAGCCCATAGGTCTAGAGGAGAGGCTCAGGTGCCACGTGTCGTCATCGTCACCGTCCGATCAGAATGATTGGACGGCATCTGTAACATCTTCCTCCTCCGCACTCCACCGGAGAAGGCGGGTCTCCGGCAGGCTTGATGGAGCTCCGTCGTGCCCCACGAGGCCTTCTGATGGTCGGAGAAGAAAGCCCGGGCCCTCGCAAAATAGCTGGTGACGCGGCGGCGCTCCGGCAGCGAATAGATTGGCAAATCGATGGCGTGCCACCGGTGACGAAGGAGAAGATCGGGGCATCTGTGCTAACTCCGACCATTGACGCCTTGATTACCTGAAAGGATTAGCATAGCCGAAGCTCAAGGTGCGTGAGTGATTTGTGAGGTGAGTGAGGGCCCTGGGGTGACTGGAGGTGGAGGCCAATGCTCCTCCTCCGGCGAAGTGGCGGAGAAGATGAATCGGGGCGGGGGAGATTCGGAGGAAGAGAGAGGTGGCCAGCGAGAGTGAAGGCGATGTGGCGGAGGTAATGGGATAGTCAAATGGAGGTGGACGATGTTGTAGCGGATAGGAAAATTAGGAGAAAAAGAGGAAAAAAACATCACCTTGCCGGAGCAAGGTGTTTGTGGCTGTAGTGATCTGGGTTGAGGTCCTTTTGGACTTCTGGGGTCGTCGCACGACGAGGTCGATCATCCCCGGTGCTCAGCGGTGCCCGGAAGCAACCGCGGCATGGCCGGAGGCCATGGATCTCACCGGAGTACTCACGGCCATGATCGCCTCAAAGCCAGCCCTCCGCTGTCACTGGAGGGCGGCCGAAGCTAGGGAGGAGGCCCTCTAATGGTGGATAAGTTGCTCGGAGACGGAGGGGGTGTTTTTATAGGTGGAGATGGCTGGAGGTTAAGAGATGGAGGGGCATTTTGGAGTGGAGGTTTAATGGTGTGGGAGTGAAGGAGAGGTTCGAAGGGGGTTACGCGTGGATGTAGGAAGTAACGGTGATGGAGGGGTGCGGTTGGATTGTTGAGAACCGCTGGGGAGGAGGAGCTAAAAATGGAAGGGGCGGAGGCGTTACAAGGGAGAACGGCCGGGCTGGAGCTAGACGATGAACAGTAGCCGTTGGATCGTTAGATCCAACGGTTAACGATCCAACGGCTCAAATGAGCGCGCTTATGCATGGTGGAGATTCGATCAGAGATCGGATCGTACAGTTTCGGAGAGGGGGTGATATGAATGGTCAGATGTAATTAAGGCTTTAATCCGACGGTGAGGAAGGGATGGTCTACGTGGCACGAGGAGAAGCGTGAGATGAGAGGAAGATCTAGTGGTTGAGGATTAGGCGCTGGTGGGCGGCGAGGATTAGCTCAGGGACAGGATCGGATGGTGGGGGATAAAGGAGTGGCGTGGCCCGTGGAGAAACATTAGATGATATGGCGATCGGACAGCTGATGTGAAGAGGCGACATGGCATGAGGAAGAGCGTAGGATTAGGGATGGCTGGGCGGCTGTGATGGAGGCGCAAGGGTGCGGTTGAAATCAGATCTGGAAATCAGATCTGATGGCTGGGAATGGGCAGAGGATGGATGGATGAGATGAGAGCGGATTGAAGGAGATCAGACGGTCAGGGCGAGCGCCGGGTGGCAGAAGGGGAGGCGGGCCACGTGGGCGGCCGAGAGGGCACCACGTGGCCCAATCAGAAAAATCAAAAATAAAAACAAAGAAAAATAAGAAAGATATATTTAGGGGCAAAATTAGGAAGAAGTCAAAACATGAAAGTTGCTTGTCTCGACGAGATCTACTACTTTCATGTTGGTCAAAAAGCCAAAAGAGATTATTTGTACAAAAAGCATTTTTTTGAGGGTATTTTTAAAGGGCTAAAAACATCGACTTTTGTCTTTTGAGATGTTTTTGTATTTTTAATATTTTACCAACTGAGCAAGTCTATATCACAATTTAAATTTAGTGTTAGAGTAAGTATTTTGATATGAAATCACAAGCTTACAATTGGTTGTGATATCGCGAACGAAACAAAGTTGCTCATACTGAAAAGGGATCCGATCAACCATAAACACGTAGAAAAACAATCAAATAAGAGAATCACACAATCACATACCACAACGATTTGTATTTGCTCGGCAATATGGTTATGTCCACTGCTCATACCGGACTCTCTTTTCTTTATTTCAAGAAATTTTTGTTTTGGAGTACAATTACTAGATGTGCCCTTCTACAGAGAAAATTACAAATTCTTTATGTCCACTGCTCATACGCGTTCTTTCTATATAGCATCTACAGAGAAAATTACAAATGTACTCTTCATGCGGTAAAAAAATTGCAAAGTCGATTCGTTCCTTACTGTCTTCACAGAAGAAACCTACCAACTCGTTAAAGTTTAATTTTGATATACATGGGATATAATGATAATGATAATAATAATAAAAGATGATCGAAGGAGATGACCATTTTTCGATGTCACTTAAGGGTAAATTTAAAGAAGGACCTTAACTCTATACCAATTCCCGCCTAGGGGCACCATCTTTCGAATTTAACGTAGAGGGACCTGATTTTTGTTTTTTGCCTCATTTTTCAAATGTAATAAAGAGGGGTTTATGTAAGCTTCCACAACCTTTTTATGTCGACATTAAACTCTAAATTTTAAAGTTCAAACACCTTTTTGTTACATTTGAAAGACGAGGGTCATAATTGAGAATTGGTTGTACAGTTGAGGTCTTTTTTTTGTAATTTAACCCAACCTTAAAATTTTGGCATTGGGTTGGTGGCTTAGTGCTATGAACCTTCACTTGTACAGATTGCTAAGGGCTTAGATGTGACATTGAGCGATTTAAGAGGACGTCTGCAAAAAAACACAATTGTTTGCTTCCAAGCATCTTCTGCTGAACGTCAAGACCTTAGTCCCAACTCTAATTTAAATAGTATCCTCGTAAATAAATAAATTAAAAAGTAAAGGGGGGCACAGTTGACATGTTGGACTAAACCAGGCGATCACAGCCTTTGCTATCTGTCGATGGAAATGCAATGTGGACGGGGGTTTAAAACACTGAATCGGACCGGTCGCTCAGATTGGTTGGACCGAGAACCGGTCTTGACTTGGTCTGTTCGGCCGATTTCATATAATTAGATTTAAAAAAATAGAAACTAAAAAAACCATCGGATTGACCCGATTTTGATAGTTTAGCAAATTTTCAAAAAAATAAAGGTTTAAATAAATAATAAGGTCTTTATCACTAGTATCATGTTTAACTTATGCAATATCAATTATACCTCTTCTTTAGAATAAGAATTGCATCCCAACCTTCTTAGAGTAATTTTCTAGAAGCAACTATAAATAAATGATTACAATATGATATTCATATAAAATGATGGAAAATATAGCTACCTTATGTAAGATTTAAACTGAAATAGACAATAGACAATCATGTTAATCCATTGGAAGATTTGACATTTTAAACAATTATTTCATTACGTGTATATATATACTGATTTTATCAGTTCAAAAAACCAGTTCAACCGACCAAACCGTTAAATTAAGACCAGTGTGAATTTTCGGGTAGATAGGAATGAGGATGTCATGTTGACATCATCCCAAGCCATCCGATTTAGACCAACAGTCCAACCTAATTAAACAAAATCGAAGACTGACTAGTTCAATATCCGATCTAATTTTTAAAACATTGTCCAGGACAAAAAGAGAGTGTCCAACCAACTTATAATAACAACCAATCGTCCAACAATAATAAATAGCAATAAGCGCCAACTCTGTTGAACGTAACTACTGAAGCAACAGGCTTTAGAATATTCTACCCAAATATAATAGAATTTGCAGATAATTATCCACAACATTCTGTCAGATTTGTTCTATTTATTCCCCTAGGTCAAGGGAAAAGGGTTTTTCACAGATTACACCCCTACTTTTTGCAACATGGATCCCAAACGTTCGGCACACGGGTTAAACTCCCCAAATCCACATCTTCTCTCTCTCCCTGTGGAACTACTTTATTTCTTTTAAAAAATTTAAATAAACCAATTCTCCATCAACAATTCCATCAAAAAAATAATATATTATACCATCATATCATATAAAAATTATAAATTGCTTCACTTTTAATCACTTTTCCAAACTTCAATACAATCACATCACAATAACTACTCACTTTTTCAAACTTCAATACAAGCATATCACAACAAATTCACTTCTAACCCACCCCCAGTTAACTCTCTATCCAAACACCAAACGGGTTACCCTTTGTCAATTTAACCCGCCTAAACGCGCGTACCACACGCACCCTTAGGCCTTGTTTGATTGGAGAATAGGCCCTGTAATAAGGGACCAATTCTCCTCCCGACACGATTCTCAATGGTACGACTATTCCCCTTTATTCCATCTTATTTCACTCTTATTTCTATATTTATCCCACCTTACCTACCTTTATTTCACGTTATTCTCCTTATTCCTATCCTCCAGCCGAACAAAGAATAGACCCTTATTCTCCTTATTCCTTGTCCTTATTCCTGCTTATTCCCGAACGCACGCTTAGGGTCATAAGTGTACTTACATGTAGGTAGTGTGAATGTTGTAACAAACATGAAGGCAAAAGTGTTATTGCAAAAAAAAGCAAGGGCGATAACTGTAACTGCAAAATCTTGGAGACACTTCAACGCACGACGGGTGTGTCGCATGCCCGATCAAGTTGAAATTGCATCTTCATATAAGCCATTCCAAAAAGATGGAGAATTAAGCAATTCAGAAAAAAATCAACTAAGAAGAGCCGCCATCCGTTCCCCTAAAGATCAAAGGTATTCATCGATCCAACGGATCACACAAATCTGTTTACAGTTCGACAGAGCGAACGCCCCGCAGTAGAGTTTACATAACGGTACAAAACTCTACTGAATGACCACGAGTAATCAAAATCCGAATAAACACGAAACGAATCCTGAAGGAAAAAACAAGATATACATAGACAACTAGAACTCAAATGGCTGTTCACCTTAAGCTCTCCCTTCTAAGCTCTCCCTCGTTTGCCTGCAAGTCACAGAAATCCCTGCTACTAAAGCTCATTTAGCTTATTTTTATTCCTCGACGACGACTACCAGTGAGAAGCAATTACCAAAATCAAGGAAATGTCAACAAAGATCAAGCAAATGGCCTACTCAAATATCAATATGCAACTACAGCTCCCCGTCCATGCAGCACGGTACGAATCCACAAACTACATTTCATTCATTTGTCGTAAAATGTCCTAAAAGTTGATAGAAAATCGCAATTTTAACAACTAATAAGCCTGCAGAAGGGACTAGGATCCCATATGACCATGTGCAGACAGATAATTTTTTATGCCAATGCTTACTGCAAGCAAAGATATTCGTCGCCATCGGTAGACTTACTGATCGCCTTCACTTGGCTTATCAGCCCCACAACCCTTACGGTTACATGCAGTTCGGAAAGGATAATTCAGATTGCCACACTTGTCACACACCCAACTACCTTCAGGGGCGTTGGCCGAATCCTTGTTGCCAGAGGCAGCTTGGTTAGGGGCCTACAGACAAGAAATGTATTGTTATAGAGACAGTTGGAACTAAAAATTCAACCGAAGAAAACATTAAAACAACCGATGAGATCGAGGAGCTACATCTTAAAACATGTGTGCACGACCACTTGGAATTTCTCTAAAAATTATACATACTAGAAAAAGAACTTTTTAGACCTATATAAAAATGAAATCTGTCGATAAGACCGGAGTTGAAGCAGCTGAATTAAATGTGGATCCGATTGAAACTCCTGGTCTATATCCAAATCAGCCTATCTAGTATGTGAAAGCACTGGCTTTTTCATCCTTGATCATTGTAAAAAAATAACATAGCTCTGATATCATGTTAGAAAATAGCATGGCTTTGATACCGTGTTAGAAAATAGGAATGCGGAAGCGGAAATGATAAACAGAGCATGAAGAACAAAAAGATAAACACGAACACCAAGATTTTAACGTGGAACCCTACTCCCCAACGAGCGGGATGAAACCACGGGAAAAGGCCTCAAAGGGTCATATGCTTCATTGTTTTTTCTCATCTGAACACAATGGTGTGGGGGTCTATATATAGCCCCCACTGAGTCTCCACATCTCCAAACCGGTAGATGTGGGACTAAAGACTTGGATGTGGTAAGTGGATCCTGGAGAGATCCATTTACCCATCTTCCAAATAGATGACGCATACAACTTATTCTCCAACAATCATAGATTAACATCAGGCTATGGCTTAGACCCTTTTGAAAAGTAATCGCAGTTCCATATAAAAGGCCAGAATGCCAGATCGACCCATCGTGTCCACTATATTAAATGATAATGACACCAAAGGGCATCATTCCATTCATTAACACTGACCCCGAGAGACATCTCGCTTTCTAACCTACCAACTTCTACTCCATCTTCTCCAGTAGAGGATTCATGTATGGATCTCAATTTATCATTTGTAAAAGGTAGCATATGTGTCCGACCATCTTCACCTTAATATCATTGATTTTTTTAAAGGACCTTATATCATTGATAAGCCTAAGCCTAGTGAAGTCCAAAACATGATCCACAAAACCGTAATCATCTTGCCAACCCAATTATCCCAATGAGATGACTCCCATGCTACCTCAATGGCATGTATGAAATTCATTCTTTGTTTGTCACTAAACTGCACAAAAGAACACATTCAACGCAATAGTTACATCTCCATCATTCGGCCAGATCTACCTCAATTGTCGATACCTTTCAATCTAGCAATTCTCCTCTTTGCCGTTATTTTGTGGTTCTAGCATTTGATCCCCTCCAAATCCAAGGATACTATCATTCTCAATCCGATCCAACTGACCCACTTCCCGGTGTACCATGGAAGTGTGGTCCAACCTAGTGCCAAGGCCTTAAATGTCGGTTTCGGTCACCATTTCGGTATCGACCAAAACAGAATTTCGATGGAATTTCGGTGGAATTTCGACCGAAATTTTGGTCATTTCAGTCATTTTTTTGTACTAAGACCCCCATATTTCGATCATTCCGGTCATTTCGGTCGAATTTCGATTTCGACTGGATATCGATATTCAACAAAAATTCGACCGAATTTCGTTGAAATTTGAGGCCATGGCTAGTGCGGCTCACATCCTGCATCAAATAAAAGTGAAATACATTGTTTGAATCCACAAAGACTAAGATGTCCAATGATGACCTAGATATCAAGTTCTTCCAAGTAAAATGATAATTCAAGGCATGCATAGCATCCAATTGAAACTTGCCAATCAAAGTCCAGAACTCCTGCCCTCTGGCATCATTCAGACGATCAGGGTCAATTAAATTATATTTGTAATGACCGCTCATCATCCAGGGCCCAGACAGAAAGCACAGCAAGGCCTCCCTTAACTCCGACACTGACAACCTGATCAACTACTCTCATGGGGTCATCAACTAATGCAACGGCCATTCACCCATCTTTGATAGCCTAAGAAGAACCGCCAACAACACTAATGTTCCCTTGAACACTGCCACTCACATAAAAAGGTTGGCGCTCCACCCTTTGAGGTATGCATTCCGACATCAGGATAGCATCAATTGCCTCGTACTAAGCATGCCTCTAGCATCCTAATGCCATCAATGCTTTTCAAGGCCCATGCGCCACAACTTTATATCCTAGCCTTATGCAACATCACAATGTCCACCCCTCACTCTGTCAAACGCTAAGCCACCTCCCTTGTCTACTCTGGTCACGTGTAGACATATGTCACATCTCAAGTACAAACATAGGAGTTCAAAGAAGATCTGTCACTTGCCTTCCAACTCCCTCTACCTCCTCTTAGGGTTCAAACTCTCCCATGTTTGACAGGCTCCCTAGCATGTCCACCCCTTCTAGACATGATCACTAGACAATCCCTCCCACTTGCTCTTGCACATGGATATTCAAGAAGAATGAGCCATCCAGCATACAACAGTGCTACACATACCCGATCTTCCTTGGGAGTTGGGATCAACACCCTAGCAAGGTACAGCATGAAAAATCCCAAATGATCACACCACCCTACACAACCCAAAACGAAATCATCACAATCACATCCATCTAGTCTCTACACCGAGCCCACCCGAGTTCCCCTACTAAGGCACCATGTCATATGCACCCTACCTCCCACAACTTACTCAAGAATCGAGCATTTTTAGACCATGTATCCACGAACACACACATAAGGTCGGATGACCCAACAACTATTTGAGTCTCGTATAATCGTGTATAATGTGTAGGATCTACAAAAATCGAACCCAAGTTGGTTCATCCAATAACTCGGCATGTAACAGCAGAAGCAAACGTAAACAATTACTCTAACAAAGGATCCCCCAATACAACATGTATCGACTGTTTCGAGCAGGACTTGTGCATGTCTATCTAACAAAGATAAAAGCATTGATTTTCTTCGCAAGATAGCCTCCTCAAGGACTGATAGAGAACCTGCAATCCAGCTATCAAGTCAATCATCACCTCACCTCCGCGAGAACCTCCTCGTTTGAGTCTACATCCCCCTTCACCGTTCGACCAATGTCGATCGACGACTTCGCTCCAATCGCATCGCCAATAACAACTTCCTCCTTATCCCCTAGCCACATCAAGACATAACTTCTTTATGGTCTCTTGCCACATCAAGACATCATTTCTATATTGTCTCTCATCCTCAGGTCAACCTCCACATCGTTAGCAGAACATAATTTTCACACTGCATCAAAGGCCATGAAGACTAGAAGTGAAAATATTGATCTATTAATGCAAAGCTCAATAAGTGATGAAAGAAACAAATCAACCTTCCCCCAGATGGTGATCACCATCGTAGACTCTCCCATACATTGCCTAGAGGTAATCATTTCCTTCAACTTCCCTAGAGGTACAAGCACCAACGCCAACGAGACACCATTCAATAGAACCACCAAGATCCACAAACATCCAACACGATTCTGAATCGAAGTTGAGGGCAGCACCACGCAACATCTTTTTATTTTTGAAAAAAGGCTTCCAACTTATAGGTGTGCCCAAAAACGTCACCATTAATAACCCAAAAACATTAGCAGCATGTAAACATGTAACACACCGACCCACAATTACATGTTCCAACTCATAGCTAGCATGCGCTACAATATTCTCATCATAGATTCTATCAAGTCGAAACACCACCTAATTTGTAGCGAGCCAAACGCCCAAATTATAGCCACACTTAGATCTCTCACTCTCCATACTAGACCATTGCCTTCTCCCAGACAACAACCTAGAAGTAATCATTGCCTTCAACTTCCCAAGAGGTGCAAGCACCGACACCAATGAGACATCATTGTTGATCCTCAATAGGAACACCATGATCAACAAATATCCAATACGATTTTGTATCGTAGTTGAGGGAAACACCGCGCAACATCTTTAAAAAAAAGGCTTCCAACATATAGGTGTGCCCAGATCTTCACCATTAATAACCCAAAAAACATTACAAACATGTAAACATACAACACACCGACCCACAATTACAAGTTCCAACTCACAGCTAGCAAGCGCTAAATTATTCTCATCATAGATTCTATCAAGTCGATACACGACCCCATTTGTGGCGAGCCAAATGCCCAAATTATAGCCACATACTTAAATCTCTCACTCTCCGTACCAGACCAGTTTGCTCCAATAGACTCCAAAAAGTCAGATATACCATCGGCACACACTACATGATTCCCAAATTGGTCACATGCATCCATGGAGGTCCCACATCTGAAAAATAAATGATCCACATCTTTGATCTCCTCCTGACATCGAGAACATGCAAGGTTCACTGTATGCATATAATGAGCTAGTATATCCCTTGTCAGAAGTATCCCCCTTCTGAAAAGCAACACAATGACATTTATGCGCATTAGAGCTTTCCCCTTCTAGATTCTCCCGCAATCTTCCATGCACGCCCAGGGTCAAAAATAAGTGGGCCATTCAAGGACCTGTATGCATATCGAATCGAGAAGCTCCCATCACACCAGCTTCAACCATCCCGGACATCGATAGGCCTCGCCGCACCATTCAGCTCAGCAAGCCTCACCCAGAGTTCCTCCGGACGCTGATCAGAAATTTCAAGCTTGAACTAAGGGGAAAAAGAATTCCCATCCCACATATCTGCCACTAAGCACTCTGGGCCAAGTCCAACAGTCAATGCCAAAAAACATGGGAACCTCACTCCCAACCCCCAAATTTCATTCTAGGCATCCGTCCAGAACCGAAGAACCATGCCACCGCCAAGAAATGTCCTAGGAAGGGACGAATTTCCTGCACCACACTATAAACACCATGCCAGAAGTAAGAATGAACATTCCCAAGATCACCGGGGTCGGGGAGCGAAGAACCAGTGTCATATATCCTCCTATGCAACATGCAAACCAAGCGGTCACATTCACCCCAGACACGAGCAATCCATTTATTGAACAGTGCCTTATTGTCTTATTCATCTCCTCAAACTACGAATACCAAGACCATCTTCCTCCTTCGAATATGAAATCGACTTCCGATCCACCAATGGCAACCCATTTGATTGCCCGGAGGACTATCAGAAGAAACGTATCATGATGCTTTCAAGCCTCTTTCGCACGCCCACTGGCATAAGTCTAGTTGAAAGGGAAAAAAAGGGGATCACGGACAACACCAAATGCAACAACACCAGCATGCCACGTCCAGACATGCACAAAGACTTCGTTCAAAGTTCTTAGTGTCTGCTACATCTTCTTAATCACCGGTAACCAATCAGCCAAATGCATCCTTCCTACCAACAAAGGCACCCCAAGGTACCGCAATGGCGTATCTCTGAACGGGGAACGAAGCCATCATGCATACATCTCTATCTCAGTATCATCCAAACCGAAAGGGACTAACTCAGATTTCTCCATATTTAATCTTAGTTCTGAAACATCACCAAATAAATCTAGAACCACGTGCATGCCTCTGCAACTCTCCAAACTACCTTCCATGAAGAGTATTGTGTCATCCGCGTACTGAAGAAAGGACATAGAGATCTCCTCCTTTTGAGTAATAATGCACAAACCCAGTCATAGCACGATCGATCATGACAGACAGAGCATCAGTCGCAAGTACAAAGAGAAGAGGTTCCAGCGGGCGCCCCTCGCGAACCCTACGTTGCGTCTGAAAATACCCGCTAATTGGTTGTCTATTTACCAGAAACGCACAAGATGTGGTCGTGACACATCGCTTCATCCACGAAATCCAATTATTATGGAATCCACGTCTGAACAACAACAGCAAAATGAAATGCCAATCCACGCAGAAGTAAGCCTTTAAGAAATTCACCTTCCACAGAACTCATTTTATCTTCCTTCTACGCCCTCATGGATAAAACACCCCTCAACCTATTGGCCAGGACATTGGACACAATCAAGTAAATTGCATTCGAAAGAGCAATGTAGAGGTAGTCCTCCACCTTAACGGTGGTATCCCTCTTTGGGAGTAAGAAGATAAAGGACATGTTGAGCTGATCGAACTATAGTTCCCCGATGTAAATTCATTTACCATCCCCAAGAGCTCTTCTGTGATCACCTCCCACAAATCCCTAAAGAAAAAAATAGGAAAGGCATTCGGCACAGGACAAATGTGCATGTTCAAATCAAAGATCGCCTCTCGTAGCTCCTGCGGGCTAAAGGGCCTCGTCAACGACTCCGATTCCAGAGCGAAGATGTGATTAACTCCAAGGCCCAAACATCTTGACCCGCAATGTGGCATGTGCCTCCTCATGCCCTTGAAGTAGTCCATAATTGCTTTTGCAACCTCCTCGCCATGGAACATCTCCTCTCCAACCTCAACCAAGTTTATCAAGTTCCTCCTTTGCCTCCCATTTTTCATGGCATGGAAAAACCCGCTATTTGCATCACCTTCCTTCAAATGCTTCTGGCGTGACCTTTGCATCAATTCAAACTCGTGTTTCCTATCTTCCTCCTCAAAGATCCTCTACACAATCTCGCGGCTAACCAACTCCTCATCCAGCTCTATGTTATCCTCCAATAGGTACAGTATTACCGCTTCCTCTTGCGTATGACTCCTCCTAAACTCCCACTCGACATGGGAGTCCTTCCTAAAGGACATCAATCTCTTCCGCAGTGCAGCCAACTTCAAAGCAATATGCACAGTAGCATATCCCTCCACCTTCTAACTCAGTCCAGAAGGAGACAACCAACTCTCAGAAACCCTCCTCCAACATCCAACACAGCTCAAATCTGAAAAAGGATGATGCCACTCTACCGTTGCACGTATACAAGCAAAGTGGTGTATGGTCTGATCTCAATCTAGGAAGAGAAGTGATTGTCACCAAGCTGTAAATCTCCAATGCCTCATTAGATAGGAAGAAACGGTCAAATCGCGATTGGGAGGATGAGTTCCACCAAGTGTACATGTAGTTCACCACATCCAGCACTTCTAAAGCAAGCTCCCCTACCACATCAGCAAAAGGACCCGAACCGGATCATGTATACCTATGTACCCTAGCATATCCTCTGTGAATAGCGTGATACAGAAATCACCACCTGTAAACCATGCCGTCTCCGGGAATCATGCTATGATCTCCCACAATTCATCCCATGATATTGTATTCTGCGACGCCCCTCAATGTCGTACACTGAAATCACCACAAAACAAGACTAGTTCCTTTTGTAGATGAGCACAACCGTTACCGAATGAATCAAACAAACTTCATTCTACAAGGTAAAGAGATCACCATTCCAAGCGACGACAATTCCACCATAGTTGCCATACACCAGCAATGTTTCGAAGACATTGAGATAACGTACAGCAACCGAGCTCCATCTCGCTGACTCCCGTGAGTCAATTTTTGTTTCCTTCAAGCAAGCCAGGTCCACCCTCCATGTATCCAATAATGAGCTAATTGACAATCGCTTCTCTGACTAGCCTAACCCTCGTACATTCCAAGGTAAGAGCTTCATTTGAAAACAATGGGGAAAACCCCTGCCACCTTGATCCCACTACATGTGCAACAGTAATTTCAAATAAGTTCTCATGCCCCCCCCCCCCGCACCCTCAGAGGTGTCCTAGATGGATCTTTCTTCCTCACCTATCGCGTTGGACAGAAGCGACACTCCACCTTCCAACTTTCCTTCTTCCTGATCTACTCGAGATGACCCCAATGTCATTGCATCCCCACTCCCAGAGCCTACATCAACATGTATCAGTTGTTTGTGTTCAAGCAGCCTCGGTTCGCATTCACTTATCTCTGTGCAAAGGCGTTTTCGATTAAAAAACACATGTTCTTTACCGATCGTTTTTTAGGTCAGATCACCTTTTTGTAACCTTGTTCCTGTCCCCCTTCTCCCCATAGACACCTTCCCCTTGTTGTGGCGATGAAGCGTTGCCAGCTTATTTTCCAAACGATGCACGTCATCCTCCCCCAAAGATTCCACCTCCGCTTGCGTGGAGCCTCCTCCGTTAGGAGCAGAGGGACTCCACCCGCCCTTCATGCTCCGATCCGATAAATGGCCCTTTGGATCGAGGAAATTAGACCTAATAGCACTCGGGTCCATATCTGGGTAAAAGGCATTGCCCAATTGTTGTGGTAAGCCTAGTGAAATAATCGGATTTTTCTGATAACCCAGAAAAGACGCACAAAACAGTTGCATAATCGGTCTTTGTAGAAAACCCGTAAACGGGTTCAAAGTTGCCCTCGAGTACATTAGTTGGTGTTCCAAAGTGCTTGAAACTACGAGTGACCTTATCAATTTTTGCATGTATCCGGATAAGTTCGAGAAACCAGATACGCCAGTTGCATTTGCGTTAAATGTCCAATGCAAGACTCCAGAAATTGAGGCATTGTTGGAGGAGCCGAAAAGAACGGCATCCAAGAAGGATTTCGCCACCACGCTAAGGTTTTGGATCTTCGACTATGCCGCTTCGCTTTGGAATCCCGGGTTTCTCACGAGTCCCGAGATACCCTCCGTAATCATTGCTCCCTGGATGCACTGGCGACCGTATGGGCTTCTGTTGTCGCGGCAGGATCTTCTCGACGAAAAATGTCCGATAAAAGCACACTATCACACTGAGCCGCTCAAGTTACAACGGCACCCTCCTAATCTGCAGCAACGCACTTAGGTTCGACGGAGGTCTTGCCCTCGCATGGACGCCACAACTTCAGGCTCTACCTCGGCCTCAAATCGAAGCAGCTCAATTCTAAAACCTCACCGACCTCCGTCAATGCTTTACGCAGCACCTCGACCCTTCTGTTGCGCAATGAAACCCCTGACACCCTCATCTTCCTCACCCAAGTTGCGCTCTCCAAACCACCATCTACATATCTAGTTCATCTCCACAGAAGTTCGGCCTTCAACTCCGGTGGCATCACATCCTCCAGGGCCTTTTCAATGACTTTCCTCGCTCCCACCAAGAGACCCCTCACAAAAAAGGAACCCCCTGGCACCCACATGGCATCGACACAATCAAGCTGCTCTCCAACCTTACCGAACCACCTGGAGAACATCTTCAAGTCTCCAGAAGACCCCTCACCGACCAGCAGGCCCTCCAAAGGATGCTCCACATCCGACCATCCGGCAAAACTCCTTAACACGTCTGTCGTGTTGCTGTCGTTGGCCAATTCTGACCGAAGAGGTCACCAAAATCACAGCAGACTTGACCACCTAGGGTTGCTTTCTCATCTACCAAGAACCTCGTACCATACACTCCTTCAACCAATTATGCAATGGTTGGGCAGCCATTCGAGATGTGATATGTCGCTCTGCACCTGAAACACCACCATGTTCCTTCGCATCGCATTTTTTGGGGTCGAGATCGCCTTCTCGGTGAGCTCCAGAGACCTTCCCCTGCCAACTCCAACTCAACATCCTTCAGTTGTTCTCCCTCATTCAGAGTTACATCCCCGTTGCTGCATCCCTCGATGGTGGCCATCTGATCACAGGTTTCATGGATCTCCCATACGTTTTTCTCGTTGCCTCCCTCCACCCCCTCGCTCTCACCACCGCTCTCTCGCTCTCTCATTTTTTTCCTCCAATTGTTGGTCCGCCCTCCGCCCTCACCAGGCAACATAATCATCCCTTAAATCTCAGCATAACACTCCTTATGACCACATGTAGGCAGCACCAAACGTTGCACAAGATGTAATCAACTCCCCGTTGCCCCTTCCACCAACAAACATCTACCTAGCGAGCCTGATTTCACCAAAGTTATCGTTGCACGAATAATAAAGTCCACGGCCCAACCTTCTCTCCTCACATCGACCCAGCATGTCTACTTTCACCAAATTTTCATGAAACAATGATGTCATGCAGCCCAATTGCCACTTTACAACCCCATTTCAAAGAATGTTGGGTTACGACGAACAGTAGTCACCATTGCACCAAAAACATCTCAATGAAACCCAACAATTGTAGGTAGTGGGGCACTAGTCCCTATAGCGAGAGCATCACACCTTTGCAACCCTCACCTCGGTCGCCTTCCACATGAAGTTCTTAACAAACCTGCCTTTTTGCAACCTTAAGCTCTCAATGTTAGCGCACAACCTTCCTGTTTTGCCTCCCTACCCATTTCTCTTGGCATCTCCATCACCAAGAAACTACGAAACAATGTTACACAAACATGATCGATGCTTCGGATCGCTCCTTACATCCTCAAACATCCATCCAGTGAATCAACTTCCACCGTACTTATATGCACAGGCAACGAAGTCTTGTTGCACAATCTTCTCTCTCCACCCTCGTAACATTGTCGAGGGTGCAACACATGTCCCCGCAGTGACAACAACAACTGGCAGTGTGGCACATGGACCCATTTTTCCTTCATACCCCTACCCCCCGTCCGCATCGCCTTCACCCTACACCACCTTCCATGTGTTCATGTAGCACTCTCTCAACCCCAAAGCTCCACTTCTCTTCCCACGCTTTTACCATCATTGCTCTTCATTTCTCTCTCCGCTCTTCTGCCCGTCGTTGCTCTTTTCTGCTTTGAGTTGACATGGTAGAAATTGGTGTTCAACTTTCCATCATAGATGATGCATCTTATGAGCAAAAGAAACTAGTGTATCGAGGCACTGGTCATTGCAAAGGTGTCACAGTCTAAATCTGTGTTGATCCGGTCATAAAAAATTCACTAGCTGGTTTTTTTACACACTGTTTTTATAGAATAAAGGAAACACTAGAACAGTTAAAGTAGCAATGTGATTATGAGGCTACGAATTTAAGTCATGAAAACATCATCTTGTGGAAAAAGAATAATCAAGGTAAGACGGCGCTACCCAAAGTGGTTCAACCATTCCCAGACTACCGTGGTGGGAGCCTGTGCACCATACCAGCCTTCAAAATCTAAACCCCACAGGTGTGATGTCATGGGCATTGTCTTTCATCTTTTTTCAACATCGATATTAATCGTGACATAGAAGACTGTAAGTCCTGACACCAGAATGAGAAGGAAGCATGCATGAATCATGATCATGTTTCTTGAACTATATACTAATTATAACCCGATAGTGTAAAGTGCAAGCAAATAATATAAGCAAAGCTAACAGAGGCAAACAGGTTATTCCAAATTGTTCTGGTATGCAAAAATGCAAACATGCAATCCTTAAGGAAAACAGGCCAAAATGATCACAACTTCATGAGTAAGATTTTCATCATCATTCCACTTAACAATGCAGGTTATAGTTCCAACTTGTTCCAAATTGTTTTGGGATACAAAAGTGTAAGCATGCAGTTCTTAAAGAGAAAACGCCAAAATGATGACAACTTCAGGGGTAAGATTTTCACCATCAATCCCCTTAACAATGCCTGACATTTGTAAATAACAAGAGCTACAGAATCACACTTGCTAAAAAGGTATAGAGGATTTTGCAAGGCATAGAAAGGACCATGGCAACAAAACGCTGGTATTTGATGCCGAGCAGGCACCAATAATGGCACCATGTCACCAGTCCAGAGTTGACGCTATCCAACCAGCTGCCAGGAGCACCATCTCTGCTGCCCCTGGAAGAGTTCTGACTGGTAGATAGACCACACTCATGGTGAAGGTCAGGGCATAGATGCAGCAAATTAGGACATGATATAGCACAGAAGGATCTAATGAAGCCGATGTTGGGACAGCACAGGCTTCACGTGTCGAAATATTGGTTTGATGAATGACAAATGAAGTATAGAGAGAAAGGTAATATGTTGAGGCTTCATATTCCTTAGTATCTCAAAACTCTAAGGCAGTTTATAATTAGCCTCGTTTAAGAGCTGGGACACGTAAAAAATCAAACTTTATAGGAAAAACTAGTTTAGTTTAACACAAATACAAGCATTGACCTGTAGTCAGCTTGGAGATATTTCCTCGATATTTTGGGCTCGGAGGAGAAGATGAAATGCAACCAGTGTTGTTAAAGGTGAGAGGCGCTCCAAGGCGCCAGAGGGTGCAAAATGCCCACGGCGCTAGGCGCTCACTTGAGAAAAGCAAGGCGCCATATATATAAATAAATAAATTATGCGTGAGCATGGAAGGCCGTATCCCGATATATCGTCGATATATCGGTATCGACAAGTCATCGATATATCGTCGATATGTCCGATATCGGGTATCGACATGCAAAAAAGGCTAGCCGAATCCCGGTATCGGCGATATGGCGTCGATATATCGCCGATATATCGGCGATAAATCGTTATCAACATGGTACCGATATCGATACCGATATCGATATGTCCTTCCATGTGCGTGAGTCCATAAAAAATGTGCACACATGTGTATGTGTAATTGTAAATATATGTATGTTTAGCTTATAATTCAATCTGATCAATCCAATATATTTGTGTGTGAGTTTACACGCATGTATATAACGTGCACGTATACATGTGTATATGTATATGTATACGTATGTGTATGTGTACGTATATATTTGTGTGTGTCATCACCAAATTATATTTTACGATCAATCCACTATTTATTAATATGTGCAAGTGTAATGTATGCATGTACTTGCGTACGTATATATGTATATGTAATAAATATTTGTATTTGTGTCTATTCACATGTATGTGTGTCTGTATGCGTGGATATTTGTATACGTGTGTATGTGTCAACATATGTGTGTGCGCATGCCTATGTATACAGGTGTGTATCCGCATTTTTATTTATACATATGTGTTGTGTCTATTTATACGTATATGTATGTACTTATGGTACTTCCAACTTATATACATATATATAGGCAAGTGTAGAAAATTATATACTTTTTTAAGCCAAAAGTATACATAATATTTAGAATTAAAACATGAATGAATATGAATACATATATGAAATGGAAATATGTGTAAATTACATATAGATGTGTATGCATGTGTATAAGTGTGTGGGTGTGTGCACTAATTATACTTAAACTAATATATCTAATACAAAAACCCAAACATGGATGTTAGAAAATAGGAAGCGGAAGCGGAATGATAAACAGAGCATAATCTAGAAATATGTGTAGAGATAGTCTCTATTATTATTATTATG
The DNA here is from genome assembly GCA_037367405.1 of Ottelia alismoides. Taxonomy (NCBI): domain Eukaryota; kingdom Viridiplantae; phylum Streptophyta; class Magnoliopsida; order Alismatales; family Hydrocharitaceae; genus Ottelia; species Ottelia alismoides. The sequence continues at coordinate 132,426 of JAZKJV010011013.1, forward strand.
TTTATGTACCTCGTTTCTATTTCTTTCTTCTTTTTAGACATCCATGTAATTTACCCGTAAGGCCTCTCCCTATATAAGAGAGCCTAGGGTTTTCCTATGAATCATAACGAAGACTCCTCTCTTCTAACATGGTATCAGAGCCGCCCTAGGGCTCTTCTCCCTTCCCCACCCGCCGCCCCTTCTCTTCTATTTCCCTCTCGTCTCGCCAGCGGCTCCCTCAAGCGCCCGGCGCTCCTTCGACAGCCCCGCGGTCACAGCCGCTCCCTCCAGCGGCCACCTGCCGCACAGCGGCCCCCAGCCGCTGCCTCCTGCGGGCCAGCCGCACCTTCCAGCGGTGCCCACAGACCCAGCGGCACCCCCTCTTGCCGCCTACAGCCCCCGGAGCCCCAGCGGCAACCCCCCTTGCCGCCTACAGCCGCCTCAGCGGCACCTATAGCCCCAGCGGCACCTTCCATCTGCCGCTGTAGGGTTCCAGTGGCCTCCAGCAGTCCATAGGCGTTGTTCTCGAGACATTTCAAGGGCTGTACTCTTCCTTGGAGGCGTGCCCTAGACCTCTCTTCCTCCGATTTATGGATTTGAGTGCGTAAAAGTCTACGCACGTACTCAAATCCGATGCAGTTGGTGTAGACAGTCATCACATTGTCTATTCTCCCTTCGTCTTCTTCAAGCAGCATTATGTCAGAATCGAAAGTCGATTTGCCCTCCACCGGCGCATTCAAAGGTCCGGCGCCGATAGTGAAGATGGACGGGTCTAACTATGAGTTATGGGCCATGCAGTTCATGAGCCTCATGAAATCAAACGGTAAGAAACACATTCTTACCGAAGATGAGCCTGCGGAGAAGACAGGGATCTATGTCTCATGGGAGGCCGACGATGCTTACGCAAAAGTATGGTTGTCTGGTACGTTGACGATGGAGATAGCAAATGATGTTCTCCATCAGCCCACTGCTAAGGCAATGTGGGACATTCTTGCTACTACGTATTCGCAGGTGCGAAATGAGACAAAGATGTTGCAGCTTCAGCATGACATATTTACGATGAAGCAGGCCGGCAGACCACTCCATTCTCTATACACATCCCTAAGAGGGATGTTCGAGAAGCTATACAGTACCATTCCTCTGACTGCTACTCCAGAGCAGCAGAAGACGTTCCGGAACGCTACCATGGTGGGCGTTCTACTTGCTGCCCTCGATCCTGAGTATGATGCTGCACGGTCACAGATCTTAGCAGATGCAGTCATTCCTCCGGTGGAGGATGTCTACAGGAGGCTCAGTCGTATCCCAGTTTCCTCCAGCTCTTCTACTCCACCCCCATCTGCGATGGCAGCTTCGCGTGGGAGAGGTGGACCACCTTCTTGGCGTGGTCGTGGACGTGGCTCTCAAGGAAGAGGCGGTCGAGTCAGTCAGACGTGCTCATATTGTCACAGATCTGGACACTCAGAGGAGACATGCTACTCAAAGCATGGGTTCCCAGCATCGGCACGGGTTGCAGAGCATTCACAGTCTCCATTACCGTCTACTGCAGATCATAGATTTGACGAACTCGTGGCCCGTCTTCGTGATATTATGCCACAGTCTTCTGGTGATTCATCTGGTGGCTCTTCAGATATTGCTGCCACAGCCTCAGCCAGTTCATCCGCTGTAGCCAGTTCCTCAGGTAGATCATCAGCCTTCATACCTTCACATGATATATCTGACTGGATTATAGATTCCGGAGCTACACATCATCTGTGTCGAGATAGAGGTAGACTACAGGCCTACAGGGCTATTCCTCCAGGTCGCTCAGTACAGATAGCAGATGGTTCCCACTCACCCCTTGTTGGCCAGGGGGAGGTTTTCTTATCCTCCACTATGCAGCTACAGAATGTTTTATATGCCCCTGAGTTCTCACTGAATTTATTATCTATTAGTCAGATTACAAAGGATTTGAATTGTCGAGCTATATTTGACCCGTCTTCTCTCATTTTTCAGGACATACTCACGGGCAAGGTGATTGGTTGTGGCTCTGAGCAGAACGGTCTATATCGGCTGGTCCGGGAATCCTATGCTGGCATCTCCACTCACTCTGCTGGATCAGTCTCACCCTACATTTGGCATCTTCGTTTTGGTCACCTTCCGCTCCAGAAGATGCGCCATCTTCTGCCCCAGATCTCTCCAAGTTCGTCGTTTCGTTGTGAAACATGTCAGTTAGGAAAGCATCACAGGTCGAGCTTTCCAGGTCGTCAGAGTCGGAGCAGTAGCTCCCCTTTTGAGTTGTTACATCTAGATATATGGGGTCCGAGTCGTGTTCCCGATCACCAGGGGCACAGGTTCTATCTTGTGGTAGTAGATGACTTTTCTCGTGTCTCTTGGGTTTTTCTTCTGAAGAATAAGTCTGAAGCAGGAGATGTTATTAAAAATTTGATTAATGAAGTGCAGAATGTTTTTTCTTCTTCAGTCAAATATGTTCGGACTGATAATGCCCTGGAATTTTGTACACGTTCTCTTTCTCAATTTCTGTCATCGAAGGGTATTATTCATCAAACCACCTGCGCATATACATCCCAACAAAATGGTGTGGCGGAAAGAAAGCATCGCCATCTCTTGGATATCACTCGTACCTTATTGATTCAAAGCTGTGCTCCTATTTCTTTCTGGGGGGATGCTGTCCTTACTGCATGCTATCTGGTCAATAGAATGCCATCCTCTGTCCTTGGAGAGAAGATACCCATTTCTCTTATTTTTCCAGACAAGGAGCTATTCTCTCTGCCACCTCGTGTCTTTGGTGCTGTGGCGTTTGTCCATCGTCTATCTCCTGGACTTGACAAGCTCTCTCCAAGAGCAGTCAAGTGCGTCTTTGTTGGGTATTCCAGAACACAGAAGGGATACCGGTGTTATGATCCTACTACCAACAGGTACTTTGTTAGTGCGGATGTCACTTTCTTCGAGTCGGTTATGTACTTCTCGCCAGCGGGGGACAGAATGGTACCATCCACCACTGCTGATGATATTTTGGTTCCACCACCACCTACTTGTCTTTCACCTGACTCGTCTCCTGTGTCCGTTCCTATGCCAGCACCGCCACCACCACCTCCACCTCCACCACCACCTCCACCTCCACCCGTTCCACGACGAATCATTTCACCATTTCCTAACCACTATACGCGTCGGTCAGGTCCTGCTCAGACGACAGATCAGCCAATCACTAAGCCTCAGGTATGTTCAGATGATGTTACTACTGACGGGTCAGGTTCGGTACATATGCAGGATGACTCCTTACAGGTGGACACAGATGATGATCTGGATGTTCCGATTGCTATTTGGAAACAGAGACGACAGTGTGCATCCTATCCATTTGCTTCACAGGTTTCCTTTCACCGACTCACAGGTGATTTCCAGAAGTTTGCCACAGCTTTGTCTTCCGTGGACATACCACGGACATACCAGGAAGCCTTGAAGAGTGAATGCTGGAGACTAGCAATGGAAGAAGAAATGGGGGCCTTGCAGTCCCGTGGCACATGGTCTTTGGTCCCTGCACCTCCTGATGCATCAGTTGTAAGCTGCAAATGGGTCTTCACAGTCAAATATCATGCGGATGGCACATTGGATAGGTACAAAGCACGCTTGGTCACCCGAGGATTTACACAGACATATGGCGTTGATTACATGGATACATTCTCTCCAGTTGCGAGACACTCGACTCTCCGTATCCTCCTGTCTGTTGCAGTGGTTCGTGACTGGAGCATTTATCAGCTAGACGTCAAGAATGCATTTCTGTACGGGGACTTACAGGAGGAAGTCTACATGCAGCAGCCACCCGGGTTTACTGCTGAGGGGGAGAAGCATATGGTATGTAGACTTAACAAGGCTATATATGGACTTAAACAGAGCCCACGAGCGTGGTTCCAGAAACTGTCCAACCTAATTGAGCACCAGGGATTCAAGAGGTCCAATGCTGACCATTCGTTGTTTGTCCAGAAGTCCTCGGCAGGTACGGTTGTCATAATGGTCTATGTGGATGATATTCTTGTTACAGGAGATGATACTCAGGGCATAGCAAGGGCGAAGGCATTCCTAGGTCGTCAGTTTGTTACAAAGGATCTTGGAACCCTAAGATATTTTCTGGGGTTGGAATTTGCAAGGAATGCACATGGTCTGGTGATGACACAACGGAAGTACATTACTGACTTCCTGGTTGAGACTGGTATGGATGGGTGCAAACCATCTAGCATCCCCATGGATCCCAGCATGAAGTTATATGATGATGATACTGATGAAGTGGAAAAGAGGAGATATAGAGAGATGGTGGGAAAACTCCTCTACATTACTATAACCCGTCCAGACATTGCATTTGCAGTTAGCCGGGTGAGTCAGTTTATGGAGCAGCCCAGACAGGTTCACATGGATGCTATACACATGATACTGAGGTATCTGAAGTCTGCTCCAGGATTAGGGCTACTATTCAGAAAGGGTGCAGACTTATCCATCTCAGCGTGTGCAGACGCAGATTATGCAGGATGCCCTAAGGACAGAAAATCAACCTCAGGGTTTGCAGTGTTCGTTGGAGGCTCTCTGGTTTCTTGGAAAAGCAAGAAACAAACGGTGGTGGCAAGATCCAGTGCGGAGTCCGAATACAGGGCAATGGCCCAAGCCAGCACGGAAATGATGTGGGTCCGCTCCGTATTAGAAGATCTACATGTAGATGTATCTCTACCTATGAAGCTTCAGTGTGACAATCAGGCAGCATTGTTCATCGCCAACAATCCAGCCTTCCATGAGAGGACCAAGCATATTGAAGTTGACTGCCATTACACCAGGGACCTGATCCAGAGAGGATTGATATCCACGGCCCATGTTAGCTCAGGAGATCAGACTGCCGATGTATTCACCAAGCCTTTGCTCAGAGGACCTTTCCAGAGATGTTCATCCAAGCTGAGCATGATCGACATCTATGCTCCACCTTGAGGGGGAGTGTAGAGATAGTCTCTATTATTATTATTATGTTTATGTACCTCGTTTCTATTTCTTTCTTCTTTTTAGACATCCATGTAATTTACCCGTAAGGCCTCTCCCTATATAAGAGAGCCTAGGGTTTTCCTATGAATCATAACGAAGACTCCTCTCTTCTAACAATATGAAACTGGAAGAACAAAGATTTTTACGTGGAACCCTACTCCATAAGGAGCGGGATGAAACCACGGGAGAAGCCCTCAAAGGGACATATCTTGCATTGCTTTTTCTCAATGGATACAGGAGGTCTGGGGCTCCTCATATAGCCTCCACAGAGCCTCCAAGTCCCACCACTGGAAGATGTGGGACTAAACACTAGGATGGGTTAAATGGATCCTGGAGGTATCCATGTACCCATCTGCGACTCAATAGGCGCACAACCAAATACTCTAACACTCCCCCTCAAGCTGGAGCATGCAATGCTCAGCTTGGACAAACAAGAAGAAAGAAACTCAACTCATGCTATAGGACACTACGGACAATATCAACGCAACGCGCACAACTGCTGCAGTCGAGGACGTTGCTTCTCATGTCGTGCAGGTGAGGAGGACGAACGGGCTGGAGTGTGAGTCAACTGAAGACTCGAATTCTGACCTTCGAGTCTGAAACTGCGTCTGGAGTCTCCTCGTCGGAGAACTGAGTCTCTCCCATCTGGCTCAGAGAATGATACTCTACTCTGGAGTACCTACGATACCACATGAAAATCCTTGCCCTTATTGGTATAGGGAATGGTCCTCTGCTCTGGAGTCTATGGCTCACATTAAAACTCTGGCCTGACAACAATAAGAATAATGGGGACCACGACCAAAAGATGGCTAACACATGCTCATCTGAAAAGACCGCAAACACATGCGTGTCTGAAACTGGAGACTCGGAAATATCTGACGTCGAGTCTGAACGACGGTAGAGTCTAAATCAGAATGGCCTGCAATCTGGAGTCTAGAGAATCTGGACAAAATGCAGAAGACCTTGTAACTCTACATATACTCCCCCTTTCTCCCAGACTGGTCGGAAAGCAATGACATCAACCAAGTTGGGAGAAGACAAGAACTTGGGGATAAAACATCACTTAAGCCGATAATATATTTTTCCCCGTCTTCAATCATTTTTTTAGTCGATTTTTCTGGCTATTTCATCATTTTTTTAATAGCCATCAATCTCTTTTGTTTTTTTTAATTTTGTGAAACTTTTGCGTACGGTTTTTTTACGTGTATGCACCTTTTTTTGCAAATGAGGCACACATTTTTTAGGCCTCTTTTCTCCCTTTCTTTTCCAGCCCAAACAGTGGGTATTTTTTCATTTTCCTTCTTTTTTTAACAAACTATGACCCGTTTAGGCCCTTGCACCATCAACCCACATTGGGCGTTATAAGCTACAGCCCGAACTGGGCTTTCACAATGATTTTTTTAAATAACGAGGACCCTCGGCTAGGGTTCCCAACGATGGGAACCCACGAAAAGATCGCTGCCCCCGAAGGGGCCTTCACTTTTGCACCACCCACTCGTCAGGAGAGAGGCTCCGCCTCTCTGGGATCGCTGCCCCCGAAGGGCTTCTCCGCCACTCTGGGATCGTGTTGCACCCTGGAAGGAGTATGTACGGTTGCAGAGCTCTAATGTGTCGTCGATGGTGTTGGCGCCGCAGAGGAAGAAGGCATCCATGCGTGCCGCCTACAAAGGGCTCATCTGAACATTCTGTGATGTGTCGCCTGACGCAAAGAGAGAAGGAGATTCTGCGCCTGGAGGTTGTGCGGCCGCCAAAGGCGGTGAACTGGAATCGTCTGGAGTCGAAGGATTGTCGGGCGAGCATTTCTGCGCACAAACAGTAGATCTGCACGCGAAGGAATCGCCTGGGCGAGAGCACCGCCTGGAGGGTTTGCGAGCTCTGCCTGGTGTGCGCACCCAGTGCGTGATGCACGAGAGAATCTACAGGTTGAAGAAGTGATGACATTGTCTGATTTTTTTTCGAAGACGTGCATGGAACAAGAGCGGCGATGCCGAGGTTGATGCCGTCGAGGTTCTCTAAGGTTTTCGATGAAACCCTCAATGGATCTCCATCAGGAGATGGATCTCCAATGACATAAAAAAGGGATCTGCTGCTGGAGTTTTGATGTGGAACCGAGATGTACAGAAATTAGGTTTTCATAAGAAAACCAAAACTTATAAAAACTTGGACAGATTTCATGAACAAATAATTCTTCAACATAACATCGAATCTCGAATGAAAAAATAAAGAACTTGAAATCCTCGAGAATCGACCCGCTCTGATACCATGTTAGAAAATAGGAAGCGGAAGCGGAATGATAAACAGAGCATAATCTAGAAATATGAAACTGGAAGAACAAATATTTTTACGTGGAACCCTACTCCCTAAGGAGCGGGATGAAACCACGAGAGAAGCCCTCAAAGGGGCATATCTTGCATTGCTTTTTCTCAATGGATACAGGAGGTCTGGGGCTCCTTATATAGCCTCCACAGAGCCTCCAAGTCCCACCACTGGTAGATGTGGGACTAAACACTGGGATGGGGTAAATGGGTCCTGGAGGTATTCATTTACCATTCTACAACTCAATAAGCGCACAACCAAATACTCTAACAATGGATAAAATCACAAAAAGTAGGCAAAAAATCCTAGTTTTGCTTCCGGTGTTCGCTTTGAGCGTCCAGAGCCTCAAGCCAAGCACTTGCATGAGCAGCACCAAAGGCAAAACACCTCGCCTAGAGAGAAGCAAGGCACTAGGGCCTCGCCTCGTCTGGACGCCTAGGTGAGCGCCCAGAGGGCTTTTGACAACACTGAATGCAATCAAGATAAAATAGACTTGTTTAAGTTCTGTGCATATGAAAATAAATAGTGAAATTGAAGATGGAAGAGGGGCCTGGAAGGTATTAGCAACGACTTAGTACAGCATGGTTACATGTGTTTGTGTTTGAAATGCAATCTCATGGAGAGAACAGAGAAAGATGTGTTAAAAGTGAAAATCGGATCATAAAACAGCTATAAAATTGTTAAATGTTAAAGATTGGTTTTCCCATGAGAAAATAATATGATGCCACAGAATTAATACAAATTAATTGCAAATAGGCTAGAGAAGGTAATCTAGACTGCATAAACTCCAAATATGGAAGGCCACATAAAACATGTGAAGAGTTCATTGCACCGATTTGAAAAGCACATGAACGGGATAATTTGCTCACTGACAGTGTAAAACCTAAGAAATTTTTGAAGCATAAAGATCCTCTGGTTTATTTGATGCGGAAACTCCAAATGTGGAAGGCCACTTAAATATGTGCGGAGTTCATTGTACCGATTTGAGAAGCACGTGAATCGGATAATGAGCTCTACGACTGTGTAAAACCTAAGAAATTTAGGAGCATTAAGATCCTCTGGTTTATTTTAAGCGGAGAACCAACATTTCCCCCATTACTTCACCAGAATCAAAAAGTATGCGCAATCAGATATTATGTGGTGGGGAATGGGTAGATCTGTTTTGCAGCAAATTAGTTCATCGAACGAAGAAATAAAAATTGTGCACTATGCTGAATCTTGGGGGCTATGGTTTTTTTACTATAGATATCGGGATTATGTAATAACAATTCAATGACTAATTGGATTAAGTAATAAAGTAGTACTCAGTCTCACATTATATCCCATAAGCATAAAATCAGGATCACTCCATTTAGATTAACATGCTTATCTTGATGCCACGCAGATACTCTAAAGAAAGGCAAGACAGAGGCATGCTATAGGCATGGAAGAAATCACATAAAATGTGTGAAATGATATAAAGTGAAGGCAAATTGTAAAAGTAGTATTATAAAAGCAGCAAGATGCATAAATTAAATACAAAATAAGCCATTCATGAAGAGCAGAAAACATGCAGCATTTATTAACAGATTTGTAGTTAAAGGTAAAAACTGTGAGCAATCAATGGCCTGAGGAAGCAAAAAAAGTGAGTATAAATTAAAAATTGCTGATGTTAAGTACACAAAGACTGGCCAGGTCAAAATGGGTCATGGGGGAGAAATTCTTAGAAGCTACATTCGAAGTTTCAAAATTGATCAGAATGATTATCAATAATTGGCATGCCATCAAAATAATGGGAAATGGGAAAATTCATGGGTTTCTATAAAAGGTCGGCATCCTATCAAAATTGACACAAAAAGTCAGAATGTCGACAACAAAACTCAGATCTTGAAACTCTGCTTCCATGAGATTCTAGTCGTGTAGAAAGACCAATGTCCTATTTGCCTAACTTGAGAAGAAATAATAGGAACATCTACAAGGTCACTTCTTTTTTGGAGAAGGATCTATGCCATCACAAAGCATGTAATTCTTTGTGTGACCAGAAAATGTTATTGCACCTGCCTTATCATTTATTATTTTCAATTTTCAACATTGAGAATACAAGATGAGTAATACAAGGCTTGAGGTGCACATGGATCGAATAAAATCCAGAATCCTATCAAAATCCAAAATTGTTGAATTGATTTGAATACTTGAACAAATCATACTGAACAAGATTTTTCAAATTCATTATCAAATAGATTTACTTGGATTACTCCAATCCAAGGATCCAATCCATCACCTGTTGAAAATTTTCCATACGTGATATTCAGAAATTAATTGTTATTCTTGTCATATTTTATCTCTATATATATTCCTTTGATATGTTATAAAAAAACTCAATAATTAAGGTCGAAATGTCGATCAAGAGAGAGAGATCTTGAGCAACATTTTAATTCATTTTTGCTCATGTTGAATCAATCCTCTTTAACATGTCTCCTTATCAATTCACCTCTCCCCAGCAGTCTTTTCCAGCCAAATTCGTTCCAATTACATCCTATAGGTAGTTTCATTCTGGCTGCATCTTTGTGCACCAATGTCCTTCCAATAGCAACCTCCCGACCACATTGTCACCGTACTGATGTGATTGTGCTTCCAATGGTATCCCCTCAATGGCAACTGATCCATGGCCTTGCCCATACACCAGTAATACCCTCTATGTAGTGCTCTGTCCAGACATTTCAATGTAAACTCCCAAGTCCATATCCTCTCTTTTCTAAAAGGCAATCTTTGGACATCACATCCAAACTACAGACTAGAACATGGTCCCACCTATTTGGCTAAAATTTGAAGGATGTCATATTCAATAAATATTTACAAATGTTAAACTACTTGTAATTATTTCGCATGTTCAGCAAAGTATATTCGTCTTAGTATGAGAAATTAGGCAGACATACTAACAACGACTCAAGAATATTAAAAAAACAAAAGTAAGCCACTAAATAAAATAAACTAGCAGTCTCAATATAAAAATTCAATCCAATACAAACAATTCATAATCCACTGGAATGTTCTTAAACGAATTTCATAGAATTGAAATAAATTTCGATTCGTTGTGATTGAATTCAACATAAATATGCCAAAATCTGAATTGATATGATCTGTGTACACCCATAAATAGGTAGTATAGATCGAATTCCTAAATATTTAAATCTATTTTCATTAATTACTTTTCATGTTCATGTTTCAATGAGGACACGCTCGTAGAACAAGAGCTTGTGCATTTCGTTTTTCATGAGCCTATCATGACGATTCATTCCCTCTCTCTTCCCCTAGCCAAGCTCGACTTATATTATAATAGCAAGTTTCCACATAATATATAGAATCTTGAGCTCACTCTCTCTACATCCAAAAAGGCATGAAAGGCAAAGTGACTAGGGAAGAGAAGGTGAAGACGGTTCAACGGACCATGATGAGAAAGGAAAGGCAGGTGTGGTGACATTCTTGCAGGGGCTCTGGTACAAGGGTCAAGCCGAAGAGCAATCGGGTTGATGTGGAGGTGATAGCAAGGTCAGGAAGCTAGATAAGCAAGGTCTGGTGTTGGGGAAGAGCTTCAATATCTTCGTAATACTTCTCGTAATGCGCACTTTCTATAACTACACAGAATGATAAAGAGAATATCTCATATGTCACCAGTAAGATAAAGTAGGAACGAAGTAGAGAGGGTGTAGCTAAAAAGCGAAGCCTAGTTGAGATAAGAGGCTTAGCCCCTTCTAGTTCGCAGTTGCAAGGGTACTAGCTAGGACTTAGTACACTCTTCCAATCAGTCGATAGTGACAAATGATTGTGAGATCATCTAGACTCAAGGGAAAGCCTACTCAAGTAGTGAGGTTCTCTAATCAGAGGTGGGGTGAGGGAAAAGCAATGAGCTGTGAGAAAAGAAATGACATGAGAAAAAGGACTGAATTGAGGGTTGATTAATCTACATAAATGGTGTAGTCGAGGCTAAGAGTAGCTAAGAAATAGGTAAGCTAGGGACATTTGTGGCAGGTCTCCAAATGAGATCTTATCCCATTTGTTTAGTCTACTTCCTAAGTTCAGAGCCTTAGATTTTGGATGCCAAATGATTAAGAACATTATTCTGGATAACTAAAGGCTAAAGAGATGCTTCACGGACAAAATAAATAGATAGTGAAATGGAAGTTGCAAGCTTTCTTCGACCTGATCAATGCCTATTCATCTATCGAATCGCATTCCCCTTTCTTGCACCGAGTAATCAAGTTCAAAGAAGCTCCCCAATACCCCTTATCAATCCCCTATACGACCAGGAGGCCCACTTTTATGATTCCAACAAGTTTGGAGAAATTTCCAACAACAAGGACCAGATCAACGCGCTCGAGACCTTTGATCTCAGCAACTATTATATCTTTTCCATAGCAAACTCATCCCATCTTTGATAGAATACTTCGAATCCCCATCCAATCCAAACCAACTGAATAGTGAGTTTCCACGGAAATATAGAGTCCTGAGCTCACTCTCTCAACTTCCGATAAGGCCTGAAAGGCAAAGTGACTTGGGAAGAGAAGGCAACGACGATTCCACAGACCATAATGAGAAAGGGAAGAAATGTATAGTGACATTACCGCATGGGGGCTCTAGGACAAGGGACAAGCCGAATAGCGGTCAGGTTGATGGGGAGACGATAGGAAGGACGAGAAGGTAAGCAAGGTTCGATGCTCGGGAAGAGTTCGGAGTTCTTCGTAATATAGATAAAATTCCTAAATGTTTAAAAACTAGTTTCATTAATTGTTTTTCATGTTCATGTTTCAACAGAGGACATGCTTGTAGAACAATAAGTACTAGCCCATTTAATTTTTCATGAGCCTTCCCCTAAGAGTGAAATCAAAAACCAAGCCATCTTAACATTAAGTGATATCAGTAACATGAATTTCTCATTTCCAATCATGTCCACTCCAGGTCGCACACGAGCTTAGAGGAAAATAGTTCAAATCATCTTCAATATTTTCAGTACATGAACAAACAACTCAAACCACTAAATCATGCATTAAACCAGCTTTCTGCGACATGAGCAAGTACCCCTGATCTCATGTTTCATATTATAATGCAGTCCCCTCAAGGGTCAATGGTAAAATGCTTTCAGGTAACTTTCAAAGTGTATTTTACCCTATATCTGTAAGGGGGCTTCAATACAATATAAAATGAGAGATGGGACAATTAACATTAGTCGAGGACAATGTATATGAACAAGCCCAAAAAATCCCAATCAACAAGATGAATTAAAATTTACAATTGACATGCATGCCAAGTGATCGGATCACATTAAAAGATACTTATAGCACAGAACTAAAAAAAGAATATTTACAAAAAAAATTGAAGAAGCAACTTGAGAAACAAGAATGTCACAAGCATGAGAGGGAATTAGCATGTAATGAACTTACTGGAGTAGGCCTGGGGGCACCACATTTTTTAATATTGCAGCTTGTTCTGAAGGCAAAATTGACATTACCACATTCCGGACACTTCCAATCACCTTCAACTAAGCCATCAGGACCTGAAAAAAGTACAATGATTGGCCAATAAATTAAGCACACCAAAATGTAAATATTTATGGTGTTCAGCTCCTAAAATTTAAAGGGATATTTACATCCATAGTAACCCCGAGTAATGCCTAACTCATACATGGCATAACCCATTGTTATGTTCCGTTTAAGATGCCCGTTATAGTTGACTGTTTCCGTTAGAAAAAACTCAAAATTGCCCCTAACATTCAACCTTATTTGCAAATTATGCCCTACAGTTCTCTTCCTTGATGTGTTGATGCCCCTCCCATCTCCTCGACTCCATCCTCGACCTCTGCCCCCACCTTCGCCTCGACGTGACCTGCAGCTTCCTCCACCACCACATCCGTTGATGTCATGGGGGACGCGCGGAGGTTAACGATGGAAAGCGGAATGTGACGACGATGACACGGAGGACAGATATCTTAATGGAGTCGTCAGCAAGGGAGGCATCGCGGCAGGCAGCATTGAGGAGGTCCAGGAGGAAGGCGGGGGACTCGAAGGAGGAGCGGTGGTCGAGAAGGACTCCGTTGGAGAAGAGCTTCTGGATGCACTCGAGGGTGGGGTCGAGGAGATTGGGGAGGGAGGAGTCAAGGGCGGAGAAGATGAGGAGGAGGAGGGAGGGGTGTGCTGGACGGGGAGGAGGGAGAGAGGCAAGGCAAGGTCGGCTTGGGGGAAATCGTGGATGGTCTACAGGAGGTCCAGGGCGGAGGAGACAGAGAGGAGGAGGGAAGGGATGTGCTGGGCAGGGAGGAGGGAGAGAGGGGACGCGTGGTTAGGTTGGGGGAAATCGTGAAGGGTCTCCAAGAGGTCTAAGGCGGAGGAGACGGGTCCACGGGAAGATGAGAGAGGCTGGAGGAGGATCTTGAGGAGGGGGTGGCGGAGCCGCATTGGGGGCTGGAAGAGGGGCTTGGAAGGGGCGGCTGAGTAGGCGAGCTGGAGCGGGGCTGGAGGAGGGGGTCTCGGAAGGGGTGGTGGAGCTGAAGAAGGGGGTGGTCTGGAGGACGGTCCCCGCAGGAGCGCGAGGCTGGAGAAGGAGGCGTTAGAGGAGGTGGAGGCTGGAGAAGAGGGGGTGGGCGGAGGAAGGGGGAGGTAGTCCGCAATCCTGGGGGAGGAGGTTGCTGACCTAGAGGAAAGGGGTGGCGGCGACAGTGGCTGGCCTGGAGGACAAGGAAGGGTTTTTTTATTTATTTATTTGTTTGAAATTTTTTAATAGTCGCTAGATAGACCATGATTAGATTAACCCAATGATATGGTGGGTTAACGGGAAAACTAACGGAGGGTTATGGGTGTGAGACAGAGTGACTATCCAGGATTTCTCGCAAAATTCACAATTACATGAGCTTATGATTGTAATTACAAAATTACTCAAGGTTATGAGTGTAAATATCCCAAATTTAAAATGTCAAATACATAGTTCCCAATACTACATCACAATTTTAATTGAGCACTAAATTTACAATTGAGTATCTCCATTTAAACCAATTATAATCAGGCACTAGTATAAATGCCACATGCACGATTGCAAGATGCAACCACCTACAGATTTCTCTGGTGTGGAAAACCCAACCCATACATGAACTAGCATGTCCAAATATTATCCCCATGTGTAAAGAAATATAGCCAAAAAATGATCAGTAATAATTGAAAAAGCCAGTTTGATTTTGGAAAAGATGAACTCAACAGAAGAGGATACGAAGTAGCTACATGGAGTATGAAAAAAAAACCCAGAAGTTTACGTTTTCAAACAATAACTGAAGCTCCAATAAAGATTCACACATATTAATCTTGCTAACATGCACACGGCAGGCCAATATAACTGCTGCCACGTCAAAACAAGGAAGACAGAAGCAATCGCAGAACTTGAAACAGTTATCAGGCATCCATCCGGTTGCTATTGAAATTCTAAACCCTAACCCCTTCCAGAATTTTACTGATATATCAAAATAATGGCCGTGCAAACCCCTATAAACAGAAGACAGACTTTGAACAAAGTCAACAAACTATACAATAAGTCTATTTGTTTGAAAGTTAAAAACTAATAGCGAAAGTAATATTAAACAGGTTACCCAAGAAGTGAAGATGAACAAAGATCAAATGACAACTTAAGAAAAAGGTGCCCCATTTAATGTTGGTCATTCGCGCTGTATATTGGTCACTTGCTAGAAATAAAGGAGGTAAACATGAGTTTTAATGCAAAAGCCAAAAAAATACTCTGTATTCAAGTACAAAAAGATCAAAAGCAAAAAAATGGTTCCTTATAAGTCTCTTCAATTACCTCCACGGCGTTTACGTGATGCAGCATCATCCGGGGAATGCCTTCCAGACCATGCATTGGGTAGCTAAACAACCAAATGAGATTGTCAAAAGGTGAAAAGTAGGATAAAATTGAAAGCATGCCGCTCTTCAGGCACATCACTTACAGGCAACGGAGAGCCACGAAAACCATAACCATATCCATTCATTCCATGATCATAACCCATGCCTGCATCATTCAAGTAAAAAGGGAATCAATTAAAAAAATAAATATGATTGGTTGGTTTGATGAGAATATGGTGAAATGAAAAAAAGGAGAACCTCCTAAAGGACTCGGTGGTCCATAACCATGAGGAAACCCATATGGTCCTGGAGAACCTGCAGGATAATCATACCGCATCCCCATATAGGGAACAGGTACCCTATAGCCTGCAGACATCCCAAAAGGCATTGGAGGCGGTGCCACCACACCACCAAGATAATACGAAGGGTGATTAAAATGCCCAGGAAGAGGTCCACTTCTGATATTCTGTCCAAAGAACAATATGTGAGGGGGAACAGAAAATTCATGTTTTAACAATATGAAATTCATAATTTAGAGAAAGCAAATTATCGGCCTTAAATTTCTATGGTGCACTGATTCCACCTATTACACATAATGCAAGGTGTATACAAACTATGTCATGGCAATAAAGGAACAAAATAATGTTAAAAGGTCAAAATAAGTTGTGAATTGTAACAAAGTGATCAAAATGGTGATGATTCCACTATGGTGCAACTAGGCAGACAAATGATGCAACTAATATTGATGAAGAGCACCCAGGCTGGGAGCCTGGGAGTAATGATGCAAATAACTGAGTGATGGATATTCAAGAGGCAGAGTTACATGACAACTCCAAGAAAATAATAAATGGGGTTTTATTTTACGAATCCAGTGTTGCAGAAGACGGTATTCGGTATTCAGTCGGAGGGGTCACTGAATAGAGAATAATCGGTATTCGGGCGACTATTCGGAATTATTCGGTTTTGTATTTTTTAATATAAAAATTATTTATAATACATATATTCTTATATTTTTATACATATATGGTCATTATTTAACATGAGAACCCACTTAATGGTCTAGTGGTAGTACAGTGTGTCTACCACACAAAAGACCAGGGTTCAAATCCCACTGTTGCAGTGGTTGCGTTAGGTAGTCGACAGCCAGCGTAAAAAATAGTCGAATCTTTCAACATGGATTTGAGCAAGAATCCATGTAGCCGACCCTACTTATAGTGGGAGAAGGCTTAGTACATTTTTTATGGTCATTATTTAACATGAATCCAAGATAAAAGTACCAATCAATATAATAGACATATAGAATTTGACATTTGTGGCGATACCGTGGTAAAATGTAACCCATAAATATTGAAAATTGAAAATAAAAAAAATAAAAATATGAAGAGTCAAACTCCAGTCGGCCTCATAGTCGGGCCAGTCGGCCGACTATTCGGTCGGGCCGATTATTGCCCGACTGGAGGTCTGTTCAGTCAGGTACCCCACTGCACCGCATAGTCGGACCGACTATTCGGGATAGTCGGCCGATTATTGCAACACTGTACGAATCCAAAGTGAAAATAGTTAAATCATTGTGTAAGAAATAATTAAGGAGAGGACATTAAGTATATCAGCAAGCTGCAACTCTGAACAAAACATAATGATGAAAAGCATTCCATCAAGAAAAATGATTTAGACAATGAGACTTCTAAATTTATAAAGGGAGTTCTTGACAATGTCATCACAAGCAAAATTGTTATCAAAAGCCAATATACAGCATGACGTAGATAGATCCCTCTTAAAATGTTTTCTTAAAGGAAGAACCCCCATTAAATGTTATACCAAAGTCAATGTCAGGACAGACGTGCCATGACATATTGTGTCCCCCCAAGTTAGTACACTCTAAATACAAGTTCATCCTCCCACTTGTCAATTTTAGTTGTTAAAAAGTTGCTGTTTTTAGATGGAATAAGTTTCTCTTCTCTTCACAGTGAGCGAATGTATGTTTCAGAAGCTACATGCTAATTCAACTTTACGAAAACCATCCTTTCAAATAAAATTATGAAAATCATTTCCTCCATTTTGGACCCCAAAATGCAAGTCACCCCCAAAAAATTATTCCTATTGCTTATCCCACTTGCATACACACCTAGCCCAGAACTTCTCTTTTTCGACCACCCATGTCTCATTAAGCGGCAAGCCTTTGCTGGAGAGGATATCATTAAAAAAATCTCTTATTGACTATGTCTCTCATTAGGTGATAAGCCTTTGTTGGAGAGGAGATGAGATGCCATAGAATAGCATGCTGCCTCTAGAAGCTACATGCAAATTCAACTTTACGAAAACCATCCTTTCAAATAAAATTATGAAAATCATTTTCCTCCATTTTGGACCCCAAAATGCAAGTCACCCCCAAAAAATTATTCCTATTGCTTATCCCACTTGCATATACACCTAGCCCAGAACTTCTCTTTTTTTACCACCCATGTCTCATTTAGCGGCAAGCCTTTGCTGGAGAGGATATCATTAAAAAAAATCTCTTATTGACTATGTCTCTCATTAGGTGAGAAGCCTTTGTTGGAGAGGAGATGAGATGCCATAGAATAGCATGCTGCCTCTAGACAAAACAAGTAGAACCATCAGAAATTAGTATGCGTGTGTGTGTGTGTTTAAAGAATGTTTAGGTGAGTACGTTATTTCAACCATTAGAACCTATAAGTTAATGGACCAGCCCTCCATAGAATAAAACATTAAAAGAACACGGTAGTGAAATTACAACGATTAATAGCCCCCCCTTGGCCCCTCCCAACTAATTCAGTAATGGGAAATCGAGTGGACCACATGCCCAGGTACAATATTGTAAACCGAACGGCAACACCATTCCTTTGTAAACATTGCCCAAACCACAGCAAACAGTTTAAACCTGATGCATCTTAAAACATAAAACAGCATATCACCCATCTTTTCTATTATACCCTCTGCAAAAAAAAACCAGCTAAGAAGTGAGGTCAACCCAAAAAGGATGACCAAGAAAATATCTGTGATTTGTGAACAAAAAGCATGTAACTTTGGATTCATTGTCATTTTGGGAAAACAAAGATGGAATCTTGTCTCTTCAGCTTGGTCCCAAGAAATGCTCTAAATGGCAAAATCCTTGGTATTGATACTGCTTTGGTGTTCTTGGAGGTCAAGCAAGGTTCTAAAGGCGATCGACCAGCTTGGCTAGTTGATTCAAGTATGCACCACAATAAGGTTACCTGCTGATTTGGCTACTAAGTCGTTAGTTGGCATCTGAATAATTGGAACTTTTAGCTGGTAATTGACCAAGCCATTTAACCGGTATATCCTACTTATATGTGAACATTGAGATAAAAATGATTTGACCTTTTTGTGTCAAGATTTCTCTACATTCATATCACGTTCATGTATTATTCTTATCTGTTGACTCTTATAAGTTATCTTAACTATAAGTGAAGTTTATACCTATGCCCTTGCAAAGTTAGCCAATGATACACATGCACCTACCTACTTAGCATTTACACAACTCTAACAAAACATATATATTTTTACTAGTGCCCATGCCATTAAGATCCATGCAGTCAAACCATTGAAGGTAATTTTCAAAGGATCAAAATCCGTTTTTCTCAAATTTCTTCATCACAGACATTCTCTTCAAAGCCCTGCTGCTTGCACATTTAGAACGCTCACATCACGACCTCCAATGGGATCTCCGATGTGCAACTGCAACATCTTGAGGTCAGACATTTTGACAAGGTCATCAAAGGTCTAAAATGACAAAAATAGTTCTACACACAACAGCTGAATCATATGGTATTTACCTTTTAGCATACTTCCTCGACATCATCACCTATCTTCTCTCTAAACCCTCCTCAAGCACTTGGAATGCTCATGCCATCACCTCCAGCATGCTTTCCTCGGTGTCACCGCAACATCCCACAAACTCCTCTTTGAGCCATAGCTCTATCCGATACATGTTGCACCAAGTGCCATTGAAAATGATGAGGATGGTGGGCCGACAATGATTCAGAGGGCAAAGTTAGAGAGAAATCGGATGGGATCAAACTCTATTTTCATCTTGATATCATGCATACGCGATGTGATCTTTGTTGCCATCTCACATGCGCAACACCATATATTATCAAAGTCAATAACAAATTTTAAGGAGAGGTATTGGTAGTCTAGAGATAGGTCAAGAAGTAGGTGTCGAGCTTCAACTCAATCTTGATCTCATGTAGTGCTCCTACAAAGACGATACATCCTCGAAAATGATAAATTGACTACGGTAGTCATGTCACCATTGAGATACATTCTGCGAAGACGATGAGAACATCAAGGATCAAAGGTAAGCAATCGCAGTCCATGGGAGAAGAGTAAAGGGGTAAGGAAAGAGGAAGATGGGGGAAAATCTCACCCCTATGATCTTCTAAAGAAGCGACGTGCTCATTGCATCCATCAGATGTGCCATGGTTTCAGCTTTTGCGAAATTTCGGCGAAATTTCCACGAAATTTCGGTTTCGACAAGGAACCGCAATCTCGACCGAAATGGCGCTATGAGGGCAGTTTTCGGTGATTTCTTCACAAATGGTGGTCGATATAGGCGAAATGTCGTCGAAATTTCGACGAAATATCGTATCGACAGGGTATCGATACGATATCCGAAATCGATATTTAAACCCTTGAGATGTGCTTGGCGCTAGGGATTAGCATTGGGTTAGGCCGACCCAATCCAAAACCCTAAAGAATGCTCCCAATTGGAGTTTTCGAAAGACGGTACATCATCGCCCAGACCCACCGTGAACTCCTCTTCGGTTGTGGTTGCCCATGTGCAGAACAGGGCTTTTGAGGACAACCTTCTCATCGTTGCAGCAACTCCTTTCGAGCCATTTGAGATATCCGATGCTACAGCGGTGAGCGTGGCCGTTGTGGAATCTCCCTCCGTTGTCGACGCTTCCCTTCCACTGTCGGCAAAGGCTCAGGAGGGTCTAGAGACTTTGGTGGTCTTGGATCGTGTTGTCCATGTCCTAGAGGTAACTTGGAGCAGGTACCTCCAACCTTCGTTCCTCGACTGTCTGTTATGTAACCTGTGTTTGTGGCTAACGCTCCTACATTATCATCCGAATCCTTGGCAGTGGGATTGACTCGTCGGGGATAGTAGAGGAAAGATGTATGACTCGGGAACGGTCGAAGAGGTCACAAACTGCTCGTCGTGTATTCCGAGCAGAAAATAAAGGTTGTGATGGCAGCAGGTGTGGTTTGAACAACGGGACCAGCCGTTATTCCTTAGTGATGGTTCTAACGTGGAATGTGAGGGGTACGGGTGATCAGAAAAAATGGAGGCCCGCGAGGTCTTTGCTAACTGAATTGGGATATAATGTGTTGCTGCAGAAAACTAAGCTCTCCTTCGTTAAACTATCCTCTAGAGGTCTTTGCAACACTGGCTTACTGAATGAGTACAAGCCGTTGGGCGTTGTCGGTTCCACGGGAGGTTTAATTATTGCTTGGAAGGGCTCGATCTTCAGCTTCATAAATGGGTTAAGGGGAACTCATGCCCTTAGAGACTGTTCGGGTAGGGGGTTAACCTCCATTTGAGGGGTCCCCCCCCAAAACCCATATTTTCCTCTCTCTTGTGGGGCTATCTCTCTCTTATTTAATACATTAAATAATTTATTTCTCTTTTATCTATTCTAACAAAAAAATAATATAGTATACCATCTTATCATCTAAAAATTATAATATACTCAATTTGTACTCATTTTCCAAACTTCAATAGAATCACATCACAACAATTACTCATTTTTCCAAATTTCAATGCAATCACATCACAACAAACCCTCTCAACCCCAAACCCTATATCCAAACACTAAAACACAAAAACGAGTCATCCTCCCTAAATAACCCTCTATCCAAAGGCACCCTTACGATTTTGTTAGAGCACACTTGCTCGGGCAACTAGTTTGCCTTCTCCTGCATCTATGGCCCATGTGCACGTTCTCTTGGCCCGACTTATGGTCGGATCTCAAGATTGCCACGGGTGCTTTCCCTGGTATGGCATAGCTTGTGGGGGGTGACTTCAATATTTTGTTGCTTTCTTCGAACAGACCGCAATTAAGAGCCACATGACCTACTTCAATTGATTTTGCAAAAACCGATTGATGATTTGGAGTATGAGGAGATCGATGTGTCTGACACTAAGTACACATGGGCAAACTCTGGGTCATGCTGTCGTGTCGATCGTTTTTTATCCTCTGTAGAGCTTCTGGATGCATTTCCTTTGTCGACATCCTCATCCAGAACTCGTACCAGATCTGACCATACTCCTTTCGATCTAGGACTCGAGTGTTACCCCCCCCCTTCGGGTTCTTCAGGTTTGAGAGAGCTTGACTCCAAGAGGAAGGTTTTAAAGAATTGGTCTCCATCCGCTTGTCTTCCACAGCGATCTCGGGCCCCACGACATATCAAATGTCTCAAAAGATGATCTCAATATGCACAAGGCTTTGCGCATTCAAGAAGAAAGTCAAGGCAATGAGAAGGGCCAATCATGCGGATGCGGAAACAAAGTTAGACAGAATTAATGAGCTTGAGTACGACATGGACCTTTGATGAATCTGTGATTCATCATATTATTTATCGTTCATTATCCTCTCTTTTTTTGAAATCCGGAAGCAAGGGGGATACACTCGATGGTGCACTCCCCAAAAAATGTATTCAAAAGAAGAAACAGACACTAGGGACAACAACAACAAGTAAAGCCAACAACAACCACACCTACAGCAACTTTACAACGCCCAATCCCTCACCAGGTGTTTCACACACGCCACCACATTCTCCTTGTAGAACCTTTGGCCCGAGAACACGAGATCATTTCTCCCCGCTACACCGCCCACAGCACGGCAACCGGATACAGAACCTCCAGCCTCGGCCTTCCCTTGTTAGCCCGAATCGAAGACCAGAACGCAAGAAGGACAGCAGTGCAACACCAACCCAAATCAGCCCCCTGCCAAATCTCAACCACCGCGGGGCACAAGAAGAATAAGTGCTCCACAAACTCGACCGCCGCATCACAGAGAAGACACCTGTCGGACAACACGCCTAAGAGCCGAGCACAACGGTCTCTCGTCATCAACCTCTTCCTCCTCATCAGCCATAAAAAGAAGCCAACCCGATTTGGAAGCTTCAGAGCCCAAATACAGGCACAATCAAGAGACAACTCCTCCGACAGGGACAGAGGCAGCCTAGCAATAGCACCATAAGCCATCTTGACCGAGAAAGGGGACTCCCTCCAGCACCAGTGATCACGCCCCCCAGGAAGGCGCCCAACCTCCCGCACCGCCTCGAGCATCACCAAGAACTCCTCTAGCCTCTGATCCGAGAAATTCGTCACGAAGGAAGGACACCAGACCCCATCCCCCCAACAAGCCGCAACCGAACACGCTTTATCGGCAGTCAGAGCAAAGAGGCGCGGGAAGCGGGAGCATAGCGTTCCCCCCCACCCCACCCGCCCAATCAAAAGGAGACCGACCCCCCCCCCCCGCCAAGCACCGGCCTGAACAGCCCGACATTCTTCAGAAACACCTCCACTACCCCCCTCCAAAGCATAGACGGCGAGGCAATAGGGGACACATGCGACGGCAAGCCACCCCCCACATCGTAAATCCTCCGCAAGGCAATAAGATAAAGATCATCCCCGGGCCCCCAAATCCTGCACGCCCACTTTAGGAGCAAGGCCTCATTCATCTGAGAAAGCGACTTGACACCCAGCCCCCCCTGCTCCTTCCCCTATGTAATATCTTCCCACCCAACCAAGTGCATCCCTCTCGCCCCCTCCCCTCTCTTACCCCAAAGAAAGGCTCGCATACGCTTCTCCAGCCGGGCCTTGATTCCTTTTGGCATCTTACGATTGGATAAAAAATAGATCGGAATCGCCGAAAGAACCGCCTTAAGCAAAACAAGCATGCCCCCTCTCGATAACAGCGCAGACTTCCAGACCGCCAACCTCAGTTCCACTTCCTCCACCACTTTCAGCCAATCACGCAGCCGCAGCCTCCCCACGTTCAACGGCATCCCCAAGTAATCCATCGGCAGCGAAGAACACGCCGACCCTAAAGCCACCGCATACTCATATCAGTCCAAGATCGCAGGGCCGAAGGGCACGAACACGGACTTGGCATCATTCTTGAGCAACCCAGAGAGCTCGCCGAAGATCTCCAACGCCACGGCCATCCCCCTCGCCTCCACCACCACCCTCCAAGAAAAACAGCGTATCGTCCGCGTACTGCAAGATCGGAATATGCAAATCCCCCTGGAAAAGCCCTGCGAGAGGCCGCTGCCAACCAAAATATCCGCAAAATCAGATAAAGCGCCAGCCGCCAGAATAAACACCAACGGAGCAAGGGGGCACCCCTGCCTGACCTCCTTCCTCGGCTGAATCCAGCCCCCCTCCGGTCGACCGTTGACCATGATAGTCATCGATGCGGTGGTGATACAACGTCTCACCCACGTTATCCACAGCTCCGGGAACCCCTTCCTTCTAAGCACCGACCAAAGAAACCTCCAATCCAGGCAATCGTAAGCCTTTCTGAAGTCCACTTTCCACATGATGTCACGTACCTCCCTCCTTTTCCAATCAGCAATGATCTCCGACGCCAACGTGAGACAATCGGTAATCTGCCACCCCATGATGAAGGCAGACTGCGAAGGGGAAATAGCACAGCCAATAACGCCAGACAACCGAGTAGCGAGAACCTTTGCAATAATGAGATATATGGCGTTCGACACCGAAATTGGGAGGAAGTCATCAATGGAGACCGGCGCCGACGACTTCGGCAGCAGAAAGACGAGAGCCCTGTTGATCCTGTCGAAACACGCATTCCCCCTGCAAAACTCGAGAGCCACATCAAGCACCTCATGTCCCACAAGATCCCAAAAATCCTTGTAAAACGTCACTGGGAACCCATCCGGGCCAGGAGCCGCATCTCCATTCAGCTCCCACACCGCATCCTTAAGCTCCTCCAAAGACCAATCGTGAACCAGGCACTCGACCTGATCGTGCGCCACCATCCGCGTGCCCGATCCCAACCACCGCCACCGCCTGGGGATAGTCGACGAAGCCACCTCCTTGAAGTGATCTGCAAAGGCCCTCCCCATCTCTCTATTACCCTCCAAGTTCGTCCCCACAACAATAATGGAACGCAACGCATTCGCCCGATGCCTCCCACTAGTCACGCGATGGAAGAAAGAAGTATTTGCATCCCCCTCCCTAAGCCACCTGCTTCTCGAGCGTTGTCTCCACTCCGTCACGCGCTTCTTATCCTCTTGAGCAACAACCATCTGAGCAACCACGCTATCAGCGAGCTCCACCTCCGAGAGATCCCTGCTATCCCCAAGCTCGTCAAGCCGTCGAATAGTCTCCTCAGCATCCACCCTGGCCGCACATCTAGCCGCTCTAGACTCCCTCTTGAAGGCCGCCAACCGGACCCGCATCGAATCAAGCTTCTGGGCAAAGCGAGACGTCGCGGACCCCGAAACAACCGTCTCCGACCAATGCGTTTCCACCAGGCCCCTAAAATTATCCTCGAGCAGCCAGCACTTCTCATATCTGAACAAACCCCGTTGGTCCGGCACCTCCCCCGAGGACCACAAGATCGGATTATGATCGGAGTACCCCCGCGGCTTTGCCTCCACCGAGGCAAGATCAAAAGCCTCCAAAAGCGCGCTGGAAGCAAGAAACCGATCCAGACGCGATCGAGAATTGGAGCTCCTCCAACTATACGCGGTATTCACCGCGTCCAGCACCTCAAGGTCCAAAGAATCCACAGTGTCGGCGAAAGCGAGCGAGCCCGGATCCTGGCCTCCCCTTCCCCCAGGTCTGTCTGACGACAACAAAGTGACGTTGAAATCGCCCCCGATCAACCAGGGAGTCAGGGACTACCACCCACAGCCCTACCAGCCTCCATCAAATCATCCCACAGCTGCGCCCTCGCTGTCCCGCAGCACGGCCCGTACACACAGGAGACCACCAATCTCATGGAAGGACCATAACAATTGAGAGCCACCGTTAAAACATGCCTCCTGCGGCTCACCGATTCCAACGAAAAACGCGATGACCTCAACGCCACCAGCAAACCACCCGCGGCCCCCGCCGCGTCGAGAGCACAGAACTGATCCAGGGCGCCCGCCCCAAAGGCCCTCCAATCATCATCCGCCAAAGACTGAAGCTCCGTCTCCTGGAACATGACGATATCGCAACCCCATTCAATACACCTGGAACCCACTGCCCTACGCCTATCCGGGTCACCGAGGCCACGAACATTCCAAGAGAGAACTTTCATTTGGAAACTTCGGATCTTCCCACCGACCTGACCATGCCCACGGTCTGCGCAACAAGTCCCTTCAAAGGAGGACACGGCCCATCGTCCGGCCGCGCCGACCTGGCTCTGTTCCTCCGTCTATATCTTTTAGCGCTCCTCCTGTCGGCATCCCCCTCGCCGACCGATAACACCGAAGGACAACCACCCGTATCTCCAAGATCACCGCTAGAGGAGAGACCGGTAACCGCCGAAGAAGGTGCAACAGCCTCCCCGACCTTATCCAGCGCCCGAGGGCCCCCCACCGCCGAGTCCTGAACGAGGAAGGAGAAAGGGACCCTCTCTGGAGCGCCCCCCCTGCGAACACAGGAGCTCCCAAGAGAGAGCGAAGCACCGCGCGAACTCGTCGCACGTCGAGGCAGGAGCATGCAGGGCCGGAATCGGCCACGACCAAACGCGGTCCGAACCAGCAAAAGACTCCAAACCCGCCTTAGAGGTCGAATCAGTAATCGGAACCTGAAACCGGTCCAAAGCTTCAACCCGCAACGAAGAGTCCGCAATCGCGACCGGCTCACGCACAGCAGCCAAAACGCCTGGGGCACGTGCCGCCATGTCACCATACATAAAGAATAATCCTTGCGGCACGAACAGAGCCGAGGAGAGGTTCCCGAACCACCAAACGTAAGGGAGAGGAGAAACCGTTCCCCCTAGGGGACCCCTTGGAAACCCAACCGCCAACTCACCACCCGAAGCGTCACAGGACCCGCGACCGTCCTCCGTCGCCACGACCGTCGGAGAAGGCGGAGGAGCCACGACCGCCGGAGAAGGCGGAGAGCTCCGCAGTAAACGAGAAACATCCGACCTCCACTTCTGCGAACAAGCTTCCCTCCCCGATACCGTCGAGAAACCTCTTGTTGCATTCGAACAGGATCCGCGTGTCTTACACAGGCGTCCCAGGACGGAGACCGTCTTCCAGCACCTCCCTGACCGAGCCCCACCTCCTCAGCGCCTTCCTCAAGCAGCCAAGCAACCGCGAAAGAAAAGGAACGCCCTTAACTCTCGCCACGCACACTTCGACCTCCGAGCAGGCCCCATCCGCGTAACGAAAATGCCTCCAGCAAACGTTCGCCACATCTCCATTGCGAAGCAACCGATCCCTCTGGTCCGGCGTCAAACCACGCACGCAGCACCTCGTCGTAGTCAGCTTTACGACATCGCCACCGAAGCTTGCACCCAAGAAAACATGAATGTGTCGCGGTACCGCGTCCCAATCAAGCAGGTCCCTCACAGCAAACCCGATCAACGCATGCACGCCAACGCCCCTAGCAGCCTCCCCCTCCTGGGTAGCACGCTTCGAACACCTCCCCCCAACGGCACCCTCAGACGACGATGGCATAGAGCAACTGACCACCCTGCACTCGTTACGAACCACCTCCGCAAAGGAGGGACCACCTCGCGAAAACTTCGCACCTTGCATGTCGCACCTTCCTTCACGTACCATACGACCAGTCGAGGCAGAAGGAGAACGACCGGCACCCGAGAAGCAGCCAAGACCCCAGCTAGACGCCATGCACGAAGCTTGACGATGACCCATCCCCCCACAAGAGTATCACCTCGGGGGTAGGGGACACAGCGAAGCGACATGCCCACGCTCCCCGCAACGAAACACCTACGCCCAGGCTTCCGGTGCGAGACCGAAGTCCACCCCCCGCCATCTTCCTCCAACGGACCCCTTCGCCATCGCGCGCCACCACCCGCTCCCCCTCCCCTCTTTGAAAGACCACCGCCTTCCCTTTCGCCCTCGCACTCACCACCTTCGCACTCGCCTTCGCACTCGCCATCCGTCCGTTCATTATCCTCTTTATTTAAACTATTCAATAAAATCTATACATAATTAACTCAAATTAACTTCTGACTTGTTGAAAATAACTAACCCTACTTAAGTGCATATTTATTGTACAAACATTTTATCTGGATTTCTTTTATTTCAAAATTGCCAAAAAAAATAGATAAATATTGTATATATTCGTTTTGGGTTGAAAAAGAAATTAAAAATGCAAAGAATAACAAAAGAATTAAGAAACAAGTATTTTATTCCTTAAAAATGCTTCCAAAAAATTTCTCCCTTTATTTGACTTATTTTATGTTTTTGGTCAAAATGAAACTTGCTTTCATGTTTTGAGTTTTTCTAATTTTTTCTTGTAATTATTTGTTTTGTATTTTTCTTTGTTTTATTTATTTCTCTTTTTTTCGTTGGGTCATGTAGGCTCCCTGAAGCCACCACGTGGCCCGCCTTCGCTCGCGCCACCTGCCTTCCCTCCTGACTGTCCATCCCCTCTGCCCAGATGCCATCCTAGTTGCTCCTCTCCCGTGCTTTCTCATCCCTCTGATCTCGTTGATTAGACCATCCTTACCACCCACTTCCGCTCCCGCCAGGATCGTGAGATCCAACGGTCGGTGACTCTTCTTCCTCCTCCCAATTCTTTCTCTCCCACAACCATCCTCAGCGTGCACCATCCCCTACCCATTTTTCCCACTCTCTCGCTGACCCTCGTCTACTCCAGATCTTGCCTATCAAAGAACTAACGAACAGCATCTTCGTGTGACACATACCATCCCTGCTCTCCTCTCCATCAGTCAAATATTGCCTCGCAAACCCACGCCGTCCATCACCCGTACCTCCTCCTCCTCCTCAAATACCACTACTCCACCCACATTCGCGCGGATCCGCCTTTACGCGCGTGAGCTCCGAGTGTCCCCTACACCTCCGTGACAAGGAGATTGAGAGAGATCGCGAAGACGACACATTCCTCGCCGACGACATCCTCACATTCTCAGGTGAACCGCGGCTCCACCAGTTGTTCGAGCTTCACGCATTTGTCCTCAAGTGTGTTAAGCGAAGACCGGAGCCCTCCGAGCTCCAATCCATAGGTCCATCCGGTTCTCCAGATCGCTCCCATCCATCTTCTCCCTCACGTAAATTTCTTCTTTTTTGTTTCTTTCGTGTTTCCTCGATTTATCCGCACCCACCCGATCACCTTCACTCATGTTCAACCATAGCACTAGCTTCGTCGTCGATCCAACACCCTCACTCTGCCTCAATCAATCCCTCTCCACATCTCCGCGACCTCGTATACCCCCCTCCATCTCTAGCCTTGCACAGGCTGAAGCTCACTCGGGTTCACCTCCTCCACCCTCCGACGAGCCCTCATTCCTCTTCATAAATCCCCCAAACGAACCCCCCTTGGCTTCGGCTATAGCCTAACGCATGCAGGTACCTCCATTTCGTTTGATTGGTCGGAATCTGAAGACCCCCTCCGACCTCAAGCTTCCACTCCGACGAGTCTTCATCGTCACGACGATTCAGACAAGCTCTGAGCTCTTACACCTTCACAGCACCTTCGCGGGAGCTTCAGCTACCTCCTCCGATCTTCGTGGACTCTAGACACATCGAGAGGAGCAAAAGCTCCTTCATCGGAGCTACACCCGCGCGTCGCCTTTCGTGGAGGAGGGGGAAGAACGCTAAATACAGCAGCCATTGGATTAAACCATCATGATCTGATCCAACGGCCAGGAGATATCCCGAGCCTCCTGTTCGAAGCAATGCTTCACCCGTCACCTTAAGGCATCGAACCTGATCTGAGATTCTGAGTCATGCCCGCACATCATGTAGCTCGAGCCTCGCTTCGAGCCGACACTACCTCACGTGACATTGGCCACGTGACCTGGGGAAATTTGCATTGAACCCCTACATATTTTCAGAATTACATTTAGGTCCTGTCGTAGGCATGCACAGCGCGTGTCGCTAGTGAAATTATAAGATAAGACATGCATTTTTATTTTATTGCATTTTTATCCCTCTGCATGTTGTAAAAAATACATATAGCCCCTGTGGCTTTTGTAATTGCAACTAATCCCAAGTTTGGACCTTTAGGCATGAAAAAGTTCATATTTTACTGCAAATAGACCCCTGGATTGATATGTGAATAACGTGAGCATCCTCTATCCAAATTGCGTGAAATTGGTCTCAATTTGACGCTCGTTTATTGCTCTTTAATGTGGACTAATTATATTCTGTTGATAACCTATTGTGCAAGAATGAAAATTCAAGAACTTAGGTTATTAGATGTGCTTGATTGATCCACTTAATTGGCTTGATGAATTGATCTAAGGCATCCTTATTGCTCACATTGCTCATTAATTAAATATCCAAGAACTGAATTTGAAATTTATTCAACATTTTATACATGAATTTGTGTGCCTTGTAGAGCTAAATTGAAGACTCGTTGAATATGTTGTGAAATGTGATGCATGTTTGATCTAGGCCATTTCTTGATCTTGATTTGTGGTAAAATTTAGATTAAGGGACTATTTAAACCAGTGTTGATTGAGAATTTCAGGAGCGTAATTGAATCAAAACATCATGTCACTTAGGTCCATTTGGTGTGCTTGTTTTCATTTGCATTTTGTAGCATCTTTTAAATTGCATAAAAAATCACCAAAAATATCATTCATACATTTTGTGGTGCGTTGTCACCCGGCTTCGCCTAGATAACCTCTCTTACTAGCTCGATCACCATTAGTGAACCTTAAATAAACACTCTTAATCCGTTGTGTTCCTGTGTTCGACCCTGAACTTGCTCGGGATATAAATTCAAGCTAGACACTCCTCGCGGAGATCCTTCTCTCGGTTCTGCATGATTCGCTGAGTGTCATGCTACAACGAGTACGAGTTAACATACGCGCTCAACTGTTCATCAGGATGAATCCGTGATTTCATCATATTATTTATCGTCCATTATACTCCTCATTTAAACTATAATGTACTAAGCCTTCTCCCACTATAAGTAGGGTCGGCTACATGGATTCTTGCTCAAATCCATGTTGAATGATTCGACTATTTTTTACGCTGGCCGTCGACTACCTAACGCAACCACTGCAACAGTGGGATTTGAACCCTGATCTTTTGTGTGGTAGACACACTGTACTACCACTAGACCATTAAGTGGGTACTATACTCCTCATTTAAACTATTCAATAAAATTTGTAAATAATTAACTCAAATTAATTTCTGACTTGGTGGAATTAACTAACCCAAATAAAGTGTATATATGTTGTACATATTTTCTGTCCTTTTTATCTGGATTTTTTTTATTTCAAAATTACCAGAAAATAGATCAATATTGTATATATTTGTTTTGGTTTAAAAAGAAATTAAAATGCAAAAAACAAAAGAATTAAAAAACAAGCATTTGTATTCCTTAAAAATGCTTCCAAAAATATTTCTCTCGTTATTTAACTTATTTTGTGCTTTGTTCAACATTAAACGTGCTTTCATATTTTGAGTTTTTATTAATTTTGCTTGTAACTATTTGTTTTTTATTTTACTTCATTTTATTTATTTCACTTTTTTGCATTGGGCCACGTAGCACTCCTTGGAGCCCCCTCGTGGCCCGCCTCCGCTCGCGCCACCTACCTTCCCTCTGGACCGTCCATCCCCTCTGCCCAGATGCCATCCTAGTCGCTCCTCTCCCACGTTTTCCCAGCCCTCTGATCTCGTTGATCAGAGCCATACTTACCGCCCACTTCCGCTCCCATCAGGATCGTTGGATCGTGAGATCCAACGGTCGACGACCCCTCTTCCTCCTCTTGTTTCTCTCTCTTCCAAAACCATCCTCAGCGCACACCATCCTCCTTCCCATTTTCCCAACTCTCTCACCGACCCTCGTCCACTCCAGACCTCGTCGGGTCAAAGCTAACGACCAGCATCTTCGCGTAACATGTACCCTCCCTGCTCTCATCTTCGTCGGTCAAATATTGCCTCGTGAACCCACATCGTCCATCACACGTACCTCATCCTCTTCCTCAAATACCACTCCTACGACCGCATTCACGCGGATCCACCTTTATGTGTGTGAGCTCGAGTGTCCCCTCCACCTCTGTGACAGGGAGATCGAGAAAGAGAGGTCTTGAAGACGACACATTCTACACCGGTGAGATCCTCACCTTCTCAGATGAGTTGCAGCTCCACAAGCTGCTCGAGCTTCACGCCTTTGTCCTCAGGCGTGTTAAACGAAGACCGAAGCCCTCCGAGCTCCAATCCAGAGGTCCATCCGATTCTCCAATTCGTCCCTGTCCATTTTCTTCTTCCTCATGTAAATCTCTTCTTCTTTGTTTCTTTCTTGTTTCCACGATTTATCTGCACCCACTCGATCACCTTCACTCATGATCAACCATCGCACCAGCTTCGTCATCGATCCAACACCCTCACTCCACCTTCGTCAATCCCTCACTGATTCTCCACGACCTCGTACACCCCGCTCCATCTCTAGCCTTGCACAGGCTAAAGCTCATTCGGGTTCACCTCCTCCACCCTCTGGCGATCCCTCGTTCCACCACATAAATCCCCCAAACGAACCCTCCTTAGCTTCGGCTATAGCCTAACGCATACAGGTACCTCCACTTCATTTGATTGGCCAGATTCTGGAGAGCCCCTCCGACCTCAAGCTTCCACTCTGACGAGCCTTCATCGTCACGGTGATTCAGACCAACTCTAAGCACCTACACCTTCACAGCACCTTCGCGGGAGCTTCAGCTACCTCCTCTGATCCATGGCCTCAAATTTCAGCGAAATTCGGTCGAATTTCTGTCGAATATCGATATCCAGTCGAAATCGAAATTCGACCGAAATGACCGAAATGACCAAAATATCGGGATGCTAGTACAAAAAATGACCGAAATTTCGGTCGAAATTCCACCGAAATTCCATCGAAATTCTGTTTTAGTCATACCGAAATGATGACCGAAACCGACATTTAAGGCCTTGCTCTGATCTTCATCGACTACAGACACATCAGGAGGAGCAAAAGCTCCTTCCTCGGAGCTCCGAACGCACGCCGCCCCTCGCGAAGGAGGGGGAAGAATGCCACATACAATAGACGTTAGTTTAGATCATCATGATCTGATCCAACAACCAGGAGATCTCTCGAGCCTCCCGCCCGAAGCAGCGCTTCATCCCTCAACTTCAGGCATCGAACCTGATCTGAGCCGCTCACGCACACCACGTAGCGTTGATCCTCGCCCCGAACCACCACTGCCTCACGTGACGCAAGCCACGTGGCCTGGGGAAATTTGCGCTTGGACCCCTGCATATTTTCAGAATTACATTTAGGTCCTGCCGCACGTGTGCACAACGCGTGCCACTGGTGAAATTACATGATAAGCCATGCATCTTTATTTTATTGCATTTTTATCCTTCCGCACATAAAAATTGCCTATAGCCCCATGTGGCTTTTGTTACTTGCATTTAAGTCCCTGTTTGAACCTTTATGAATGAAAAAATCATGTTTTACTACAAACAGGCCCCCGGATTTATATGTGATTAACTTGAGCATCCTTTATCCAATTGCGTGAAATTGGTCTCGTTTTGACGCTCATTTAATGCTCTTTAATATGGACTAATTAGATTATGTCGGTAACCTAATATGCGTGAATGGAAATTCAGAGAACATAGGTTAATAGATGTGCTTGATTGATCCACTTAATTGGCTTGATGAATTGATCTAAGGCATCCTTATTGCTCCCTGATTTGATTGCTCATTAATTAAATATCCAAGATTTGAAATTTATTTTAACATTTAATTCCTGAATATGTGTGTCTTGTGAAGCTAAATTGAAAAGTCATTGAATATGTTGTGAAATGTAATGCATGTTTGATCTAGGCCATTTCTTGATCTTAGTTCGTGGTAAAATTTGGACAAAGGGACTACTTAGACCTTTGTTGATTGAGAATTTCAATAGCTTAAATGGATCAAAACATTATGTCCCTTAGAACCATTTAGTGTGCTTGCTTTCATTTCCATGTTGTATCATCTTATAAATTGCAATAAAAAATCACCAAAAATATCATTCATACATTTTGTTGTGCATTGTGACCTGGCTTCACCTAAATAGCCCATCTTAGTAGCTCGATCACCATTATTGAATCTTAATAAAAACTTTTAATCCGTCGTGTTCCTGTGTTCAACCATGGGCTTGCTCGGGATATAAATTCAAGCCCAGACACTCCTCGCGGAAATCCTTCTCTTGGTTCTGCATGATTCGTTGAGTGTCATGCTACAACAAGTACGAATGAATATACGCGCTCAGCGGTTCGTCAACCATACACGTGAGGACCTCATGGAGAGAGCGACAGTGCAAAAAACTATTTTGTATGAAAACAAGAAAAGTGTAGCAGAATGGAAGCAAAAGGCTAGTCATTCTTGGCTAAAATAGGGTGGTGTGAACACTGCCAACTTCCATAGAGTTGCCAACATGAGACATCGTAACAACCAGATCTGCCCGATTGTGGTTAATGCTAGGGTGACCATGAAAAGGTGCGAGCTATTGCGGGTCACTTTCATGAGTTCTCGAGAAGAACTGAGGATAGGTCATAGAGATGGTCGGGGTATGGAGCCTCCACCTTATCTACCCAACATGCAAATCATTTGGTCGTGGTGCAGGTCATAACCTCAGAGGAAGTGAAGGTTGCGGTATGGAACCCGCATGTTGATGGTGCATATGGTCTGGATGGGTTCCCGATATTCTTCTTTTGAGAAACTTGGAAGCTTGTACGAAGTGAGCTGATGGATGTTGTGGAGGAGTTTACCAATGCTAATGCAAATTTAAATAGACATAACAAAGCGATGCTTTTTTGTTGTCTAAGAAGGATGTCTCTGAGAGAGTGGAGGACTTTCGATCGATTGTCCTTTCCAGTGCCGTTTATCTTATTGTAGCAAAAGTTTTGTCAATAAGGTTGAATCGAGTGTTGGATCACATCATCTAGCCGCATCAGTGTGCTTTCATTTCGGAAAGACAGATAGACGATAATTTGCACGTGGCTTCTAAGATCATTGTTGATTAGAAGAATAGAAAATCGAAGAGGATGCTTTTGAAAGTTGACTTTTTCTAAAGCATGACACAAGGGACTGACATTTCCTATGGATGGCAATGTCCAAGCGTGGTTACCCAGATATATGATATCCTGGATGAAGCGTTGTGTCACTACAACAACCTATGTGGTAAACCTGAAGGGGGAGGGGGTTTTAGACACAACGAGGAATCAAACAAGGTTGCCCACTCGCTCATATGCTCTGTGATTGCAAATTTGCAACTGATATCTCGGTGTGTATGTCGGCGCAGGTGATACAGAATATGGTCTTGATCGGGAACACTAGTGATGATATTTCTATTCCTCTTTTGCAGTATGCTGATGACACTATCTTCTTCATCGATGGGGGTTAAGGAGGAAGCTAAATGTATGGCGATAATCGTGGAGGTTTTTTGGGGAGCTATCTGACTTTTCTTTAATCTAGAAAAATCTATTGTTGTTCCAGTTGGACATTCTGACACAGTTGCACGTTATTGTTGCACAACACTTGCCACTGAGAGTGGATCTCTCCTGAGCTGCTACCTCAACCTTTCTCTGGCGGGTGCTAATCACAAGATATCGGACTAGCTACATGTCATCGAGAAGTTGGAGAAAAAAACTTTCAGGTTGGAAAGTATTTATCTTATCACGTGGAGGTCCCTTGGTGCTTGTGAAAGCAGTTCTCTCTGATATCCTTGTTTATTTCATTATGTCACGTCTGCTACATGCTGGTATAAGGCGGCGGGTAGAGTTGCTCATGAGTCGGTTTCTTTGGAAGAGGACAAGCCAAGATGGCCATGTATTACACTAAATGGACTGGGATACATTTACTTTGCTTGTGATGGTGGGAGGCCTTAGGATTCTACGCTTGGAATCGATGAATGAAGCTCTTCTCATAAAATGGGTCAGCGGGATTTGGGGGAGAAGTGAAGACCTATGTTGCAGACCCATTCGTGACATCTACAGCATTGGAGTTCAATACTTGTTACCTCTGCAGCATAACTTGTTTGCCTTCTAGAAAGGCATCAGAATTGTGTTACACCGCTTTCAAGAGCTTGTTCATCTGGCACATGGTGATGGTACTACTTTCACTTTGTGTATGAGAAATGGTCCGGTGGGGGGATGCTCTCTCCATATTCCCGCATCGTTTGCTTTTGCTGCTAATCGTGATGCGAAGGTGGTGGACTACTATCTTGATGGAAATTCGATGCCCGTGTTCTTAACTGGATTCTATGACCAACACCTCAAGGATTTCCTTTTGCTTCTTGGCTCCTACCAACAGATTGATAGATCAACCATTGGGTGAGATCATTGGGTGTGGAAGATTACTCATTCTCGATCAAACAAGGCTATAGCACTATCACTATACCTCCTCCACCAAGGAGGCAAGGACAGATACGTTGATCCGTGATTGCAATTTTATCTGGAAATTAAAGTTGTCGAGTAGAATTGGATACTTTACGTGGTTGTTACGAAGAAGCGCACCATGATGAGGGATCATTGCACTAGACTTTTCATAGATGTCTCAAACAGATACCCTCTCTGTGAGACGCAATCACGCAGATTAATACAATAGACCACATTTCTTTCGTTGTGAGAAGATATCCCCAATCTGGTAGGGGGTGGAGGCTGACTGGTTGTCTCTACTGAACAAGGGCTTGTTTTGGAACTCTATGTTTGAGGCAAAAGATTGTTCTAGAGAGGATCATCTATAGCCTCTTGCAACAGTCTGGGCAATTTGGTTAGCTAGAAATAACTCCCTCCTTCCTTCGTATTGTTTCTATCCGAAAAATGTAATCTTCCACTCTAAGATCCTTCTTGAGTCTTGGATGCGATAAGTGTTTTTGCTCTTGTTCTTCATTTATTAATAAATATAGGACGGACACCATAACTTGTTTCCCCCTTTTTGGTCTCAAAAAAATATTCGTGATCTTAAAGGAGAGTAAAGCCTCAATTGCATCTTAAGAGTCTACATTACAATTCCAAAACCCACCACTTGTTTTGATTGGAGTGTAGGTTCGATCCCCATTACAGTGTCTATGATCGATTTTGGTTGTTATCATTAATGATTTGACCCGTAAATTTTGGAAACGCTAGAAACAAGTGTAAATACACATGTTTTGCAAAGACTACAGTATAAATATGAAATAAATAGGGGTACGTATGTAATTGGCAAAGCTTGCAAGGTTCATGTAAAAATCCATGTGTTAAATATCAAATCTTAGATATCTTTCCTATATAATATGCATGATATAAATTATGATAGCATTTTTTATGAAATATGTATATGTGTGTATATATATATTATTTTAATGTTGTACAGGACTTGATCGTATTTTTATCAAAACATGACTTAATGAACAATTTTATATATTAAACATGGAAAATGGAATAGATCATTATTTGATCGCTCACTTAAATAATTTACTATTTAGCACTTATTCCGTTGTAATTCACACTTGAATATGCATACCATCTTTTTGCAGCCTTTATCAAAATCAAAAGATGTAATAGCATTGCAGGAAGTATATTTAATGTAGGCCACCCGTGCATACAAACACTATCAGGTCAAAAGCCTCGCAACCACCAAGCATGGTTTCCGACATGAATCCATCTAACATAATAACATAATATCACTTTGGGAGGCTCAAACCATTGTTGTTCTTTTGCAAGCTTCTAAAATATCAAGAAAGCCAAGGGAGCCATGTTGAAGGGAGACATTGAATATTTAGTCACTTCAAAGATGAGCAACCGATTGCATCTTAAGAGATGAGTTCTCAAGTGAGGCCCTTGAAGGTGCATAAGGTGGTCGAGGAAGAAGATCTAAACTAAGATCCCTTCAAAATATCTTTCTGAGCATAAATTGGTTGACAGATCAAAGGATGTTAACACCAGTTACTTTGATATGTTTACTGAAATGAGTGATCCTTCGCATCTCTGGCAATTAACTCAAGAGCTAGTGTGCTTGAAATAAAGGTTTTAAAAACCGAATCGAACAGGTTGGTTGAACTGGTTAAACCAAGAACCGGAGGCAAAACGGTCCAACCACCTGCTTATTATTCAGAAAATAAAAATCAGTCAAAACCCGTTGGACCGCTTAAACCCGGTTGAACCAATTGAACCAAACCATCAATTCAACCATCCATTTTTTGACAAAAAATAATTTCCAATAAATCAACAAAATGCAAACTTTTTCAGAAATATTTACAATCTAGTTTCATTCCAACCCATATTATATTACCCCTTTATCTTTTCTTCTTCACTTATGCCAATGACTCATTATTGTTTGTCCCTTCATGCCATAAGAGCATTGCCTCTCTCTTCCCACATTGTGTATCAGGTTGTCCGCTTATAAAAATAACAAACGAAGAAGTCATTGTCATAGTCATACTATGAGAAGCAATAAATTAACAATACTTGTCGTTTAGAGTTTAAATAGTTTTAAAATTACTAATTTTTTACATCACATGTATGTATTTATATAAATTCTATGAAACATGATTATTATGCACTTTCAAGTTTTTTAAGAACATTTATACCCCTAATTTTTAAGCAATTTCACTTGCGCTTCTATATTTTCTTAAAAATTCACAATATCATACTTATGTTGATATAAAATGGGAGCACAAGTGTACTAATAAAAGGTCACTACTATTGATTTAGTAAAAATATAGAGGACGCATGCAATTGTATTGAAAATAAGGGTATAAGTGTATTGGAAAAACATGGAAGGACAAGAGTAGACAAACTCTCGAAAGATATGATGTAGCATTTTTCGTATTTATTTGTATGATATACCGGTCTAACTCGGTTCGACCTGATTGAACCGTACGAACCAAACCAACAATACAACGACTCGGTCTTTTTCGGTTTCTTTGAGCTGCTAATGTCATCACCGATTCGACCGATCGGTCCCATTAATCCGAACATAAAAACCAAAAACCGATACATGTCCAGTTCGATGTCCGGTTTGGTTTTTAAAGCCTTATAAATAGTCAAAAAAGATCTAAAGACTAAGATCCCTTCAAAACCATGACTCAAGTATAAGCACGGTTTTAAATCTCACTTTCGATTTCGTTTAGAGATGGCGAAAAAACGAAACAATTTTGAAATTTCGTCGAAATTTCACCCATTTCGTCCAAAACCAACCTAGATTTGTGAAGCAAGGGTTCATATCAAGATTTCGATTTCGATATCGGTGAAGTGTCGAAACTGAAATTTCGACGAAATTCGTCGAAATTTGGAACCTTGAGTACAAGCCAACACCCATTACTTTCACATGTTTGCTACTATTGAGAAATACCTCTGGTATGGAAACTATTTTGCTAAGGCAACAACTCCACACTATTGGCATCTATATAAACATGACCTTAAATGTCCACTTCATTTCGCCGACATAGGGAAGTGAAATATCGTCGACGTGTCGTCGACATTTCACCCAAATCAACCAAAAATGGGAGAAATGCACATGAAATTACAGTTTTTTAATTATTATCTAAAATAGAGGTCTTCGATCCCTTTTCCTTCAAATTTATATAAAATCATTGTTGTAGGTTATATATCACCGAGACCTAAGGAAAAGGCTTCACGTCCCCCCCCCCATTATTTGCTATTTTTGGTGAAAACCGCATGCCCTTTATACATCTGAGCACATCAGAGAAGAAAATCCAACACATTGTAATGTTGATTGATGTGGTACAACTTGGCATGCCCAACAAGAAAGCATTATTCGTTTAAAAGGCATGAGGCATCAGCAACACCTTCTATAGCAAATTCGCGCCATTAGCATGTCTAAGCCCGTTTGGGTCCAAAAATGTCTCTCGTCAACTTTAATTAATAATAAAAGATTACAAAATAATTTGTGTTAAATTGGACGACATCATTTTTCCAATATACTATAAAGATGATCGACATCAACTTCAAAATAACACCTCAAAGGAAGACAACCACATGCTAAGGTTGTGGATTTTTCAAGTGTTTTAATTCAGCCTCTTGGAACACCATTTTGATGAGTTTAGGCAATTGATAGAACTTCTAGGGAGATTCCAACCAACTGGAGCAGCTGTGGATATAGAGGAGCCATCTAAACAGACCCAGTATCCCGAGCCTAATTGAAGGCACCACATATTTCAGTAGATCAACTCTTCTTCATGATCCTTGTATCGTATTGGAAGGCTGACAATTGTGAAGTTTTTTTCTAAGTAGTTTGTATGTAGCAGATGGACTTCCTGAAATACTTGACAGATGAGAGGTTTGATGCAACAGGTACCTAGAGCGAGGTTGTTGCTCAAGCAGTGGCTGGGATATGGAAAAGGAATTTCGTATTCAGGTTGGACCGATCGAGAAAAAGGGCGCTCGCAGAGAGGTTTCCAATGCTATGATTGCTTGCAACAAACAGACAAGATTTTGTAGAGAGTGGATGTGTGCGCTCTCTTCACTCATTACATTGCTGGATGGGGAGGTACCAGTGGGAAAGGATGTTATTACTCGAGAGTGGACGATGGACAACTTTTCCATTTCAAAGGCTTGTAAGGTACTGTGGGTACAGCACTGGCTCTCAATCTGGACTTTGCCCTCAGCAGCCAATAGATGAGGAAGGTGAAAGCTCCCTTGAATGTCACACATGGATGGTCAGACAAAAAAAGAAAGTTGTTTAGGAGATGTGTGGCATCAATATGGACAGAATGTCTGATTTGTGGCAGTGGGAAGGAAGATATGGGCTGCATGTCTTCTCATGTCCAATGGTCACCTCTCCATCTCGGTGTGAAGGATGATAGGGGATAATTTGAGAGGATACAGGTGACTTGGACACCGCTTGGGGAAGCATCATATCAAGGTAGATTGGTGGTGGTAAGCAGACAGGAGTATAGAAGAAGAAAAGGCAGGAGTGAGCCATGACAGTTTTCCGAGCACTTCGAACTGAGAGGAGCAAGGTGATTTTCAGTCATGATAGGTATCATGTTGAGGGCATGATGTGCAGCAAAACTGCATCATATGCATCAATGCGTCATCATGGTTGTCATTCATCTGTATTTTGGGATGTAAAGAAATGGTGTTTGGCTTGGTTTGATTTTAATAAGTGGATGACAACCCTTGCTTAACAGTCATGTGCCTTCAGAGGTTAAATTTTCAAGACTATGAAATTAGGATTGGCAACAAAATGGTAAAGGTAATTATGTCATAGCATTGATTTCCATTGTTGATCATACTAATACATGTTATGCTTATGTTTGTTGATCATACTAATACATGTTATTTTTTAAAAGCAAAAAGGGGATCCACCGTATAGGTGGGTGCCCAAGAACGTCACAATTTAATCACCAAAATGTACAAATTTACATGATTACATTTTCCAAATTTCGGCCAATGCATTGACATGAGCCACAACATTTTCAGCATAAAAACGTTCATGTTGAAAGAGAGCACCATTTCTAGATGTGGAGAAGAGAAACGAATGAGATGTTTATTCCATAAGGTTAGGATCTCTTATATAGAGAGAAAAACATAGAGTACAGGAGGAAAAATACATAAATACCACCCGAAGGGTACGGAACCTGAAGGGTTAAGGATTGCGAAAATTACGAACATAGATGTAAATACAATAACTCTAGCACTCCCCTCAAGTTGGAGCATATCGGTCGATCATGCCCAACTTGGATACCAAGTGCATGAGGCGCTTCCTTGGAAGAGCCTTTGTGAGGATGTCTGCAAGTTGAAGTTTAGTGGAGAAGTGTGGAGTGTTGAATCGTCCTCCTCATACTGCATCATGAATGAAATGGCAATCAACTTCAATGTGTTTTGTCCGCTCATGTAAAATTGGATTGGTGGCGATGTACGTGGCAAACTTGTTGTCGAAGTGTAAGGGTATCGGAGTAGTGACTGGCATGCCAAGTTTTGTTAGGAAAGAGACAAGCCATGTGATCTCACAGGTTGCCTGAGCCATTGCCATGTATTCTGCTTTTGCACTGGATCTGGAGACCATTGTCTGCTTCTTGATTTGCCAAGTGGCAAGGTTATCCCCAACATACATGACGTATCATGTAGTGGATCGACGGTCCACATGAGAGCTAGCATAGTCAGAATCTGTATATGCGGAGATATTGATGTGTGCCCATTCACCCCATATAAGAGTCCACATCCGGGAGATTCCGTCAAATATTAAAGGATCAAAAGAACATCCTGTCAGTGACTGTAAAGAGGGTATCCGTATGCTAGCTGGCTCTACTCACAGCATATGATATATCTGGACTAATAACAGTGAGATAAAATAATTTTCCCACTAAGCTTATGTATTGTATTGCATCTTCAAAAGCCAGATCAGTAAATGTTGAATGTTTTCTCACATCTGCGGGGATGTCAGATAGCTTGCATCCAAGTAGTCATGTCTCGGTCAGATTATCGAGGCAATACTTCATCTGTGAAAGATGGAGCCCCTCTGTAGTGCTTATTACCTCGATGCCAAGAAAATAACGAAGTTGGCCGAGGTCTTTCATGACAAAGACCTTCTGGAGGAAGGTCTTGGTCTCCTGAATACCATCTACATCATCTCTCATTACAACCGTATCATCAACATAAACAGCAAGAATGATTGTGCCATTAGATCACCGTCTAACAAAGACAGAGTAATCAGATGTCCTATAAAAATCAAGTGTATTGATCTCCGTAGTGAACCTGTCAAACCATGCCATGGGGCTCCATGCACCCCCCCTCCCGACTACATACCCCGACGGTTACATCATGTAGACCTCCTCCTCAAGGCCACCATAAAAAAAAATGTTCTTCATATCAAGTTCGTAAATGAGCTAAACCTTGTTGGCAGCAACAAAGAGAATTGTACATATCGACCACATTCTGGCAACGGGCGAGAAGGTCTCAAAATAATTGACCCCAATGGTTTGTGTGAAACATTTGACAACAAATCCGACTTTCAACCTATCAATAAAACTATCGGGCAACTGTTTGGTTGTGAAGACCCATCG
This sequence comes from Ottelia alismoides, assembly GCA_037367405.1. Classification (NCBI taxonomy): domain Eukaryota; kingdom Viridiplantae; phylum Streptophyta; class Magnoliopsida; order Alismatales; family Hydrocharitaceae; genus Ottelia; species Ottelia alismoides. Next base: position 174,781 of record JAZKJV010011013.1, read on the forward strand.
ACAAGCCACGGGGCAAACTCCCAGAGGGCACGGCACAAGATCCCACGTGCCCCGGAGGTAAGTGCATCCATCTCCTCATCCATGGCATGTCGTCAACCATGATCCTACATTGCATTCAAATGATCTCTTGGAACATAAATAGCATTCAAAGCATCTGTAAATCTTTTGTCACAGATAGATAAACCATCAGTAGAAGTAAATTGTTATATGGGGTGATACGTACATTACCTTCATTGCTTGCGTAGAGCTACAGGAAGCTCCTGATGTACATATGAGGCACCAATGGTGAGAGCACTCGAAGTGTTCATATCATTCTGCATAAAAGGGACAAGCAAAGGTAGAGACACGGGTGTAGAAGCCGGTATAGAAGTATGCTGGTGAGTATAGACGACTGGTGGAGGGAGGTCTAGTAGAATGTCACTTATAGTCAGTATGGAATAACTTGTCAGCTCAAAAAAAAATGACATCAGCAGATACATGCTATCTATGCCCAACAAAATCATAGCAACGATAGCTTTTCAGGCTACAAGAGTACCCAAGAAAGATGCATTTGATGGCACGAGAGGATAATTTGTCAGTTGCATGAAAGTTATGAACAAAGACAATACAACCAAAAATTCGCAGAGGTATGGGAAAAGAAGACTCATAGGGGTAAACTAAGGAAAATGGAGTTCTCCTTCCGAGAACAGACGAAGGAACACGATTGATGAGATAAACTGCAGTAAGGATAGCATCCTCCCAATAGAGTTTAGGAACACTCTCGTGACTAAGAAGAGATCTGGCAACAATTAGCAAATGTCGAAGTTTCCTCTCAGCTATATCATTCTGTTGTAAAGTGATGCAGCGCGGAATCAGAAGATAGGGCTGCATTTATTTAAATTTATATCCGTCAATTTTATTTACGTTATTTGAGTTGTCGTAATTTTTAATTTAAATAAAGAGATCGCGTGTGATCTCAATTAGTTTTATTTTGAATTTCAAATTAGGTAGTTAGTCGGTTAATTAGTTAGAGTCTATTTAGGATAAAGTAGTTTTCTATTTTTGTAATCTCATCCCTCCTATATAAAGGGATGAGAGTCCATTATTTTAGTCAGTTCAAGATGTGATAAAATAGAGATTTATCTCTCTCTCCTCTCCCCTCTCTCTCCTTCTCCCCGCGTGATCTACACGTGTTCTTCTTCTCCCAAACCCCTCGTATTCCCGACGAGTCTCTTCTCTCTTCCCCTCGCGGTCTACGCGTTTCTTCTTCTCTAACCCCGCGCATCCGGCGTGTCTTCTCTTCTCAACCCTTCCAGTTTCTTCTTCTCAACCCCTCTATTTTCTTCTACCATCGAAAATCCACCGTCAAATCTATTTCCCGCGCCGCGCCGAATTCCATTTTGCATCAAGTTTGATAGTATTGCCTTGTGCCATAACATTCGAGGTCAAGGGCTTCGTCTCGGTAGAAAAAGATGTCACGGTAGTCTTAGAAAAGAAAGAAGATCTTGTGCTTGACTTAAGGATGCAAAAAGGGATGAGAAGAGACCTATAACTCACTTTCGGACGTAATAGTGGTCTGAAAATTTGCTTTCACAGCAGATCAAGGGGTTTTCTAGGCACTTCTGACACCAAAGATAGTATCCATGGGATCGTGCGCAACATGTGGCACGACTGGAACTATTAGAGCTGCTGGAGCCTCGGACGACAATTTAAGTGCGCTGAAGGTGGCGGCTGGTGCCGCTAGGGGCTCGTACTGCCGTGCGTGGGACCCCTTGACGAGAGAAGGATCTACACAAGGAGAGAGGTCGGTGGTAGCGACGGGTTTTGGGTATTAGACTCGGTATAGGACCATCGCTCCATGGGAGGAGAAACGAATGAGATGTTTATTCTATAGGGTTAGGATCTCTTATAGTGAGAGAAACCCCTAGAGAATACAAGATGAAAAATACATAAATACCCTTGAAGATTTACGAAACCCAAAGGGTTAAGGGTTACAGAGCTTGAAAGGTTAAGGTTTACGGAACTCGAAGGGTTAAGGGTTACGGAACCCGAAGGGTTAAGGGTTGCGGAACCAGAAGGGTTAAGGGTTACGGAACCAGAAGGGTTACGAATATAAATGTAAATATAATAACTCTAGCACTAGCTAACAAATAGCCCAAATCATCGTCAAGCAAGTGGTGTGTTCCTTCTCATAGCCACGTCATTCTGCCCCAATGGTCTCCCAGAAACCTGAGATTCCATTAGTATGCATCGTAGGCCCCTCGAGGAGCTGCCAAGCCGTCATTGAAACTTCACACTTGAAGAAAAGATACTCCGTATTCTCCACATTCTCATTACACCTCAAACATAGTGGATTTGCGATCTCAATGAATCGCGATAATCTCTCTCCCGTCAGTAGTCTCTTTTCGGAGCAGCCACATGAAGACCTCCACCCGTGTCGAGATCCACCACCTCCATATTCATCTGCAATCCATCGTGCTTCCTTCGAGATCGTAAGCCTTACTCGTAGAAAAAACACCATCATACCAACTTCGACGGCCACACCCGTCCGCAGGTCCTTCCATATTCTCTGATTCGTGCGTCATCTCCAACAGCTTGCCCAAACTATGTTCCAGAAGCTTAGTTCTAAAAGTAAGGAAGAATGAGTGCTTGTACCAAACATCAACAACCGAACAATTTGAATATGTTGCAAGAGCCAATAACCGAGGGTATTCCCCTGCAAGAGCACCACTCTCGCTCCAATCATATGTCCAGAACCTAAAACCATTGCCATCGCCTACAATACATGTTATTAAGTGGGGATCGTACCCAAGGCATCGATCAAATAATTGGAAGGGTAGACCAGATACGTATAACGGAAATCAAAACAAATTGAAAGCACTAGATCTATATTCATGATTACATTTTAACATATATGATAAAACCATTTAGCATCATGAGAGGCAGGTTATAGGGACTTGAGTAGGAACAGTTTGAATTCTATTGATTAAAAAAAACAATCATGTGCAACCAACGAGGTTAAAGGTACTCAGGTGCCAGGGCAGGGCAAGGCCGCAATGACTAATCAAGTCTCGGGCCAGGGTCCGTTAAAGGTACTCAGGTGCCAGGGCAGGGCAAGGTCGCAATGACTAATCAAGTCTCGGGCTAGGGTCCTTTACTCAGGCAAGCCTAGGTGAGAGCCCATGCAACAAAGCTCAATATGAGCACCCAATGCAAAATGGGGGTCAGTGTCCCAAACTCTTATCATTTGTCTTTTTTAGGTTATTGATTAGTTAGCCATGAGTACTTACACAAATAATATATACATACATGAATGCATGTTAACATAAATACGCATGCATACATGATACACTACATTCATGCCCACAATACACACATAGATATTAATTATAGGTAATATACACACATGCAAGTACATAGTACCTCGTGCATTTTTAGACCTGTGGTGCCTTGGAGCGCATTGCACTTTTAAAACACAATGCATTGAACAATATCCGGTAGATGTCGGAATTTAGCATTCCAGGACTTAATCTCATGAAAACAAAACAAAATACTGACAATCAATATGGAAATATGCACTGAATGTTAAAATCATACTACCAACTACATAAACAATGACTATGTGGGCTTACTGGGCTGTTTGATGGGCGAGGAATGCCGCATTTACTACGATTGCAAACTGCCCTAAAGCTGAAGTTCACGTTTCCACACTGGGGGCATGTCCAGTCTCCTTCGCTCCGAGGAGCTGAAACCGTCAAATTTCTTTCAGAAATAATCCAACATTGAAACGTAACTGTCAGTCATGTACCATGAAAATCAGTATTTCAGAAAACCAAATATGCAATCTAACTCAAATTCACTACCGCTGAGTAATTCTTCCCTGTTGTTGGCAAGATCCGATGAACCAATAAATCAACCCACAACTATCTATGGAGCAAGAATTCCATGTTTCAAAAATATATGGCATTCTCCATTATTATTAAAACCACAACAGAAAAAGGAACACCGCTAAAGAAGGGAAAGCATATGCCAAGCATTTGATCTGTCGCATATTTGCAGGTTCAAAATTTGCTGGGATTGATCAATGACATTTATTTAAGTTCAGGGTTGTAAAAGTCGCCCGACTGGTCCGACTAGTCTAGTCAGTGGGGTGGCCGACCGAGTACCGAGTAATTCCGAGTAGGTATACTAGTCAATCAATTTTTTGCTTGGAGATACGATATTCTTATATGTTTTGCTTTTTTTATAAGCAGATTTATTATAATATGCTTAGTGTTCTATTTAAATTCAATTACTTTTTTATTTTATTATAATAGTATAAAAATGTAGAAAATCTATGTAAATATATGTATAAAAATGAGTTACATGTTTAAAATAATCATAAAATTCAAAGCCGATTAAAATCCGACTAAATCCGATTAGTCGTCCGATTGTCGATTAATCCTTATTCAGTGGCCCAACCGACCGAGTACCGACTTTTGCAACCTTGTTAAAGTTTCACTGTCAACGGGTTCAAACAAGACAAAGCATCCCTAGGCAGTATTTCAGACTTGTTTAGATAAATGGAGCAGATGCATATTCAGTTCAGGAAGGCAGGATAAGTATATAGCCGCACTTGTAAAATATGTGCAGCGAAAGTAATTTAATCTTGCACAACATGCAACACGGTGTCCAACGACTTGCTTTGCCATCAATATCCAACACTCTACAGTCCACTCCCCAACTCTCACCCGTTGCAGAAGCTCGATCATTGCCGTGTTGTTCACACTGGCATGGTCATTTGTGGGATTTAAGCTCGTGAACCACTCCGGTTGCAGTTCACATTGTAATTATATTAATACTCCGGCAAACCAAACCAGACAACTAGTTTTGATGCACTCAAATAATCAACCCGAACTCAAACAACGGGTACTGAATCAACAATCATCCGGAGATTAGAATCGTTTCTATTTCGTTTCGGATATAAAACAGACCAACGATCTAAATATTTAAACATGATTTAGGAAACGAGATCTTCGCGATTACCGTCGTTTCTCGACCTTTTCGCTCCGGCGGGGCCTCGATCATCTGCCTGCGAGAGAAGGAAAACCATCGGAGTTCAAAGATCAAGTCAAATTCACGGAAAAGAGACTCGGAATGCGCGAATGGTGGGGGCATCGAGTGGCGCCCTTCGCAAAACCCTAGTTCTTGCGCTACAGCCTACAGTGTTGTGTGATACTTGAAGACGACGGAGAGTGGGGGAGAGGGTGACCTTAGCGGAAGCCATTGGAGAGAGTTGGGATCCCTCTCGCGGGTGGGGAGGAGGGGAGAGGGAACGGCAACTCGCGAGAGCGGCGGGATATTGGTGGGTTTGTGGGTGGGAGACCGGTTTTCAATCTTCTCGTCTTTATTTATGTGGGTATATTTGGAGCTTCCAGCTTTGAAAAAAAAAACTCATTACAAATCATAAAAATGCCAAGCGAATATTGTCTCCATGGATTGATCGGGGATTACAAAAGCTTTGATGTGTAATCATAGAAAATATTTTGCATACAATGTAGGCGTAATAAGATGAGGCAAAATAAAAAGTTGAGTGTCGCCGTCAGATACATTGGGGAGACATGGATAACTTTTCAAGGTTGCAGAAAGCGGTTGTCGGTACTCGGTCGACAGGGTCGCTGATTAAGGATTAATCGCGAGCGACTAATCGACTTTAGTCGATCATTAGTCGGTTTTGAATTTTTTAAATTATTTAAATATATAAATCATTTTTATGCATGGATTTGTACATTTTCTATACTTGCATAATGAAATAAAAGAAGTAATTGACTTTAAATATAACATTATTGCATATTAGAATAAGTTTGCTTGTGTATTAACATGGATTTGTATATTTTCTATACTTAAATAATGAAACAAAATGAGTAGTTGACTTTAAATATAATATTAAGCATATTAGAATAAGTTTGCTTTCAAAAAAAGCAAAAAACGAACAAAATATAAAAGCTTGATGTAAAAGTCGGTCAATTTTTACAAGGTTGAAACTCTTAACTTCAGATGTCACTGCCCGTCGAAAATGTCTCTGAACGCGAAATATGAGATTTTCTTCGGACAGTTTAGTTGTATGGATTAGAAGCCTTTAGATTAACAATTGAAGTTTTCGTATATCATGCAGGGACTCAGAATAAACATCAAATGAAAAAGGCATTAGTTGAAGGTTGGATATTTGTAGAAAAATATAAATGTATCATTTCAATGAGATAATATAGATGCAACGAAACTCGTGTAAAAGCGGTAAACCAAAAAAAGAATTATGGAACAAATAAATGATCAGAGAGGCCTAAAAAAGTTCATGATTTATGTTTTGTCGAAATATGCACAACATCCTGTGACTAGAGTTTTGTTTATTTGCATGCTTCTAACCAGTTAAATGAATTCATAACTCGGACATCGCAGAAACGTGAAAAATGCAAACAAATTCGCATACAAAAAGGTATTCGTCGTGCGCACACTGATACAACGTGTAACAAAATTTTTGATGTGAAACTACATGTTACAGGAAACGGATTATGAAAGCATTTCACACATCTACAAGGGTATTATGGGATTAAATTTGAATCGTGAATATCTAAAGTAAGAGATCTCCCGAATTGAGTCAGATGCTACGTAGCTTCTCTCGCAAGCGCAATGATGGCTCGCTTTGCTTCCCACGAACAAGACATCTACTTCTCCTCGAAGTTGTCTGTGAAAATAGATACCAAGTTTATCTTTATATCCCGATCTAATAGCACGAAATTAAGTCCTTCTTCACGTGCTCGAAAAGCGAAGAAGGATGTGTCTTTTCCCATGATTGGCCAAGACAATGTGCAAGAATAATACAACTAGATTTTGTTGGAGGAGATGGGGCGAACGGCCAAGTGAGAGTCTTTAACTCTCTTTTATCTTTTATTTATCAATGCATTATTTTGTCTCTTTGTTGGAGATGAATGGATTGAAGGATTAACGGGAAGGAGTGGCAAAGCCCCTCCTTTCATACCATGATGAGGGTCCTGTGAGGAGTCATACTCCTGAACGTCCACTGTAGTAGCCTTGATTTGATTTGAATGACGCGGTTGATTATCAATCCTTCATGTGACTGACAACTAATTTGACAACGTTATCATTCACAGCAAACCTAAAAAAATATTAAAAAGGAGCTAGATGAGCCAACCAACTTGGATCCACCAACCATGATGAATGTCTACGATGGACCCACCATGGAGCTCTATTATTTCAATTCCAAACATGGCTTGCACATTTATTTTATATTATCAAGCAAATTATAAAATTAATATTTCGTATTTATAAAATCGTATTCTCATTAGATGAATTCGGTTCCTTGGTCCACTACGAAATGTAAATCCAACTTACATTTTGTATATTATGTGAATCATATTTACATATTCCTTCAAATAACATGTGAATCACGTTGATATAAATCCTTGATAATTATGTACATAACAATAGCAATTATAATCATGGTTATGATATCAATGTACGGATCTTAATCCAACCAGGACTTATAAATAATTGTCACATGCTTGAAGATGGTGTCATGGAGACCATATTATCTATGTACAACGATTTGAAATTTGGATACCCATCCAATTTTAGGATTTTTACCATTTATTTCATTACCATATGTATTCGTTTTCAATTAATTCCATTTCCATTTTCTATCGTTTCGCACTCTGTCATAGCTAAAAAAATGGATCATGGAGATGAGATCCGCTTCGATTTTCATTTTTAATCATTTTTTCAAAACCATTTGGAGCTCGTAAATGGGTAATGCTTGTGGGCCCATTTCCATTTCCAACCTCTGGACCTTTGAGTCAATATGGGTACTATAAATGGGTTATATATACGACATTCAAGCCAATCAGATCTCAATCATGCAGTCATGAAATGGAGTCACTAAGATCATCCAATTTCATCACTCCCTCCGAATGGAAGTGTCATGATATACGATCTGTTATGAATGTACCAACCTGTAGTATTCCCATCATTCCATCATCCTACATACTGGAAGATTCGATAAACTCGAGGTTGAAACCATGACATGGACGAGGTATGATATTCACCATTTTTCACATAGCATTGAGGCAGATTTCAAAATCCCCTCAAACCATCTCGACGACCTTTTATCTCCCCATAAGGTAGTTTTATGGGAGAGCATGCCTATTATACAAAACTTCCACTCTATAGATTGTTGGAAGGGTATTTGGCCATCAAGTTTGAGATCAGCAGGGACTTGTGGTGGTATTTTATCCTGTGTATGATACCGCGTGAAAAAGTTGCTTCAAAGATACCGTTAGTTGATTGGATCTCATCGCTCCTTTGGAACGATTAGTGTATTTAGATGTCCACTAGTAGTTCTACAACGTAGGCATTGTCTTTATCTTGGAACATCAGTTCTATTTCATTCTCACATTTGCACCAATTTTACAAGAACGTGAATAAGGACGTATATACACACACTTGGTGGAATAGAAGCCCCACAATGGCAACCAATATGCCATAACTTTCTCAACTGGCATGGCTATGAAAACGAAAGATCACGCATATATCAGATGTGCGTGCCCCAGAGACGAAGCCAGAATTTAATATTAGGGGGGGCTGGACTGAATAGTCTGCACCTTAAAGATTATATAATGATAAATTTAAACTTAATACATACAAACTATTGCATTTTAATTAATTTATTATATAAAATAAAAAATTAATCATAACTCATTATCTCAACAACCTTAACTTTGATTTTTCATATAATGCATAAAAATAAGAAAACTCATAATAAAGTAGTATAAATTTGAACAAAGATAAAAGAAATCGAGCATACCTATTTTTGAAATTATTTAAACCGTGCTCTTCGTGACTTCAAATCAAAGTCGTCAATAACTGACTCTATTGAGAACTGCTCCGCAATGTCTTTCTCAATATATGTTAATATAGAACTCCTAAGAAAATCATCTTCCATCTTATTACGAAGTGTGGACTTTATTATCTTCATAGCTGAAAATGCCCTCTCAGTAGTTGCAGTTGATATAGGAAGTGTTAATACAAGTCGGATCAATCTGTCAATCAAATAATACGTCTCTGCTTTTTTTGTTTCTGACATTTTTTGACATAAATCTACAAGATTTGAGACACTTTTGAGAACTTGATGTGTAGTAACATCTGATTTGTAATGTATCAATTGCTTTTCCAGTAATATCAGCTTGTGATCCGTGAAATCTGCAGGATAAAATTCTTCTGCTAGTTTGTGTATATGTGTACTGTCAAATAGCTTGTAATCATCTCTAGGATCCAAAGCCGCACTTAGAGTAAGGAGATTAGTAGCTTTCTCGCTAAATCGGCTGCTTAATTCTGATAATTGGGAGTCTATGGCAGCGGTAAATATATCTATTCGAAAGTAATGAAACAATGTAACTTGGTGTTCTTGATAACGAGATCTTGTTCGTCTTCGAGAATATGAAGAATTTATATCAGGAACATCAATGCTTCGTTTTTGGCAAAATAATACAACTTTTTCAAATAATGGATACCAATCATCTTCTCGTACTTTTTGAAGGTGCTCTTTTGTGGATGAAACAAGTTGCAAAGCATTCAAGATGTCCATATTCCTTCGTTGTAAAACTTGACATAAATCTTCTGTGATTCCCATGACATATTCCATTATATGCATGATAAGAATAAATTCAAAAGATGTCACAGCTTCATATGCTTCATCTGCCTCTCCACGTTGCAAATAATTGTCACCTTCATTTATTATGGTCAAAAGTACTTTGCACACTGCACTATACATTTTGATATAACTGCGGATAGATCTATAATGAGAGCTCCAACGAGTTTCACTCGAACGTTGTAGTGTACCAGTTTGATTAAGTCCGGTACCTGATTTTACCTCATCGATAGAAAGTAAGTATGCAACATCCTCTGCTTGAGCAGCTTGTAATTCATCATGACGCTTAGAAGATGCATTGACAATGTTGACAACAACGCTTAGTTTACTGAAGAATTTATGAATAGGGATCACTTCTTTTGAAGCCATAACAAGAGCTAACTGAAGGCGATGAGCCATGCAATGAATGTAATAAGCATATTTACTATCTTTCATAACCAAAGCCTGCCACTCGTTCCATTCACCACGCATATTACTTGCTCCATCATAACATTGACCTCTTATTCTTTTATAGCCAAGTCTATTTTGTAAGAGGACTTCAAAAAGTTTATCTTTTAATGTTGCAGCTCTTATATCGGGTATATGAATTAGATCAAAGAATCTTTCACATAAGATGCCAAATCTATCAACAAACCTAAGAACAATTGCCATCTGCTCTCTTTTTGATTCATCTCTAGCTTCATCAATTATTACGCAGAATACCGCATCTCCAATTTCACCCCGAATGGCATTTCTAACATTGTTGGCTATGATATATAGAATTTCTTTTTGAACATCAGGAGATGTATATTTAGCATTTTTCGGTGCATTTTCTAAAACGACCTTATCCACTTATTCATTGTAAGATGCAACTAATTTGATTAGTTCATTGCAATCCCCACGATTGCTTAAAGACGGCCTTTCATCATTTCCTCGAAATGCACATGCTTGAAATGTCAACCATAAGACAATATCAATTGTAGTCTTTAGTCGTAATCGATTTTCTTTAATTTGCATTTCCTCTTGTTTTTGAAATACATTTTCAGTGTATTATGATTTGTTAACTAAATTCCTCCAACGTTCTTCAGCCAAATTGTGTGTTGATCCTTTTTCTCCCACGTGACATAAAAAAGAGCAATTTCTTCCATCATTAACCTTCTTCCAATTATGAAATCCATCGATAACGAAAGCATTCGTACCATGCTTGGAATTAGCTCTACCACAAAAAAGATAACAAGAGAAACAAAATGCTGCATCTTTTGAAGGAGAGTATTCTGACCATGCATGATACTTAAAACATGATGCTTGAAATCGTCGACGTTGTTTTCCACTAATACTGTATGGATAATTTTCCATGATAAACTGATAAGGTCCCAAATTTATATAACTACGAATAATATCTTCTCCCTTTTCTGATGGATACTGCCAAATCATCTGACGTAATCCAGGATTTCTTTCAACTGATACAACATCCATATTCGGAATTTCTAGTCGTGGGAATTTCTGTTGCGGAAATATTCATCCTCTTTAGGATCATCATGTAGATTTTCTTGAGAAGTACTTTCATTCACCTTAGAGAAATATGTGGTAATTGTTCTCTTTGACATTTTTAATATGAAAGTAATGTAATAAATTAAAATTGATATGGTATATATGACATTTAAGATAAGTAATACAACAATTACCATCTATAAAAAATCTAAGACAATAGGTTTACTTTCTCATGGTATGTAGCAAATGTCTAGAGAAAGAAACAATGCTTAAAAAAGAGTGCTCAAGTTAGTATCTTCGAAGTATACATTTAATCTTTTACATTATGATATCTATATGCAAGAGCTCGAATAAACTTTTTCAAGGGAACATTTTATTTTCCACCTTCACTTTTAAAATTAAGAGATTTCTTACACCAAGATCCTTAAATCTTATCCAATTACACTATAACCCTTAGATAACCCCTCTACTGCATTTGAAAAGAGTTATACTGCAAAAAAAAATGATCCAACAGTTCATGTCTCCCCAAGTAATTATGTCGTTTCTCGTTGTTTTCAGTATGTTCCCTCTATGACTTCTTTAAGAGTAAAACCACAAAAAAATGATCCAAACGTTCCTGTCTGATCTCTTGAGGGTATACTCAAATAAAATCATATTTGTTGTGCACAAATGCCATCCAAGTTGGATGATATTAAGCTGTAATTCCATTTTTTATACCTTCTCCACTAACTTCATATCTGCTTCTCGCTAATCTATGTAAGTGAATGATGACTGCAAGCAAATTATTCTACTATGGGCTTTGAATTTATTTCAAAAAAATGCCTTTATTTCTTTAATTTTGAATATTCAACTATGCATTATCTAGCTCTGTATGTGCACATTGAGGTATTAAGAATAAGTTTGTCTTTTTAAACGGAAATCATCACAGATAAGTGGTTGAACCAACCCATCGTATTGCCTTGAATCATAATATATATATATATATATATATAGAGAGAGAGAGAGAGAGAGAGAGAGAGAGAGAGAGAGTTTAATGGGGCTGCCCCCTTGGGGCTGGCTGCCCCCGCACCGATTTCAGTATTTTTTTATTTTGAAAAATATTATCATGTATATTCATCCCTATATCCCTCCTATATACCATTCGAATTTCATAAGAAACAGAGACTCCTACGACCTCCATCCAGACAGTCATTTTTTAACGGTAATAGGATTTTTTAAATTTACACCATCTCGATGGAGGCCGTAGGAGTCTTTGTTTCTGACGAAATTCGAATGGTATATAGGAAGGATATAGGGATGAATATACATGATGATATTTTTCAAAAAAAATAAAAAAACACTGAAATCGACGCGGGGGCAGCCATGATTGGCTGCCCCAAGGGAGGTAGCTCCATTACTCTCATATATAATACACGTATTAAATAATCAAGCAATTGATCGCACTAATCGAATACAGGATATTACTTAGATAGATAAATTTACAAACATCACTGTATATTTACATATATTAAGCATACACAAATTCAGCAAAAAATATAAATTTGTATGCGCAAATATAAGTATGCACATTTATCTTCAAAAATAATGTATTTGTAATATAAACATTTTCAGTTACATATAAAGATACATAAACGCATATACAAACACATATAAATGATCCCAATCCACAATAAACACATATAAACATTTTTACATTTGCAGTTATGTCTTCACCTTTTTTTTACAATATCATTGTACCTCTACCTTCGTTTTATGTGACATATCTAGGCTGCCAAGATTTACAAGATAAAGCATCTTTCAAAGGTTGAAGTTATTCCAAATAATCCCAGTGGCTGGACCTTTACATTGGTAAAATTCCTCATGGACCATGGCACCGCCGAATGACTCCGACCATCATGAATCTTCTTTGAGTTACAATTTGGAACCTTAATTTTTTATCTTGAAAACACAAAAAAAACATGATGGTCTGCAACTAAATCTCTATCCTTTGGATTTTGGTTTATAATTTTGTGATGTCTGCATGATTAAATAAAAACCAAACTCTGAAATTTAATGATATTTTAATAGATCATGCTCTGAAATTATATTAAATCCAAACTTTCTCTTAAAAATTATCCACTGACATCTATTTCAGGAGAAAATTCATATAAAATTAAAATAGTGTCAAGAAATTCATACCTCTCGATTTGGCGCTACAAAATATGATGCCGATGAACTCAGTCGACGTAGTCTGTGCTGTGGTGGAGCGATCCGGCAAGGCGAGGGACTACGTCACAGAGAAGGCTCGAGAGGTTGCACCGCGCAGAAGGCGAGAGAGGTGAGTGTATCCGCGGTCCGCAGGGAAGACGGTGACAGACTTCCTGCAGGAGAAGACAGAGGAGGTGAAGAGGGTGGCTGCCGGCTGGTGCGATGCAAGGGAAATCAGAATGGTTTATTGGCTATTGCAATGGAAAAGATGGAGATTAGTGAAACACACGATGGGAGAAGATGGAAGGGATTAGTTAACTTGATTATTTATGCATTAAAATATACAAGAAAATATGGAAAAAGAGAATGCCAAACGTCATGGCATCTAAAAATAGAATAGGTGTAACGGTTGGGTGCGTTAGCATGGTTCTTAGCATTTATGGTGTGGTAAAATTTCCCACTCACCCTCACAGTTTAAGATAAATAAATAACATCACAATGATTGGGGGGCTCAAGCCTTTGTCTACTGTGGAAGTTACCATATCACCAGGTATATACATAGAACTTCCATTATATTTGGGGGGGCTTAGCCCCCACCTGCCCCCCCCCCTCCCTCCCTCCGTCCCTGCATGCCCTCTACTGTCATGGTAGAGGAGTGGATGAGGTATTTTATAACAATCAAATCAAAGAAGAACTTACAATATGAACTCATTCAATAACAAAAACTATTTTATTGTTGTTTTGCAAGACACACAAATAGAAGGTTTATACCTTTGATATGTGTAGTATATAAGAAAAAAGACATTCTATGACATATGATTCGACGACACGCCATTCGCAATTGTGATGATAACTCGTGTATCTCATGCTGAATTGAGAAGTAGTTTCCTCATTGATATTCTACACCTCTGTTGATCAAGGCTAATCACCCACGTATTCTCGATTCAGACTTCGACTCACAATGTCCTTTCCTCCTCCGAGAACACGGGGTTCACAGATATAGAATGATCTCCTTATATTGAAGCGGGCTTGCTATGAAGAAAAGAGTGCAAGGGGATGGACAATGTGACGGGTAGACTTGGCGAACGGGCTGGGGACCCGCCCGTCCAGCCCGCTCATGGGTCGGGCTTGGGCTTGGAGATTTAAGCATGGGTCGGCCTAACCCGACCCGCAAAAAAATAAAAAAATATATAGATATATGCCAAATTATATATGTATTGATATGACACACTTTATGTTTTTCATTTGTGACACTGGTTTTAAATAAAATTTAATAGTTTACATGTCAAGTAACATGTAAACTATGTATATTACTCACATAAAGTATAGTTGGTATTAATAAAATCATTTATATATATTAAACATCATTAAAAAAACAATTGAAAATGAATGAAACGGGTCATGGGCCAGCCCATGGGCGGGCTTTGGACAGAGATTTTTTAACCTCGGCTCGTTCGGCCCTGCCCATGGGCTGGCCCGACCCGCATTTTGGTCAGGTCTAGTGACGGGTGAGGAGAGACTAAGAGAGGACGACCGTTTTATAGTGGTTGTGACTCTTGAAATCTTACCAACTTATAAAATCATGGTGATCGTCTCCTCTCCTTATCAGGGGTGCACATGGATTTGATAAAATCTGTAACCCGATCAAGTCCGTTGTTATTGGATTGGATTGATTTGGTTTTATTAGTTTAATCGATCGGATCATATTGAAATTTTATAAATATATTCATTTACGAATAGAATCGGATTATTGCACAATGCGATCCGATCCAATCCGTAAATAAATAAATAAGAATTATTAATTTGATGTCATTAGGACACATTATACGTTTTATTTATTTGAATAGACTCTCGTGCGATTAAAAATCCAAACCACCATTTTTATATTTTAAAATACTCATTTCAACTCTAGGTCTAATACCGTCCCTTATTGGAAATTAAAAAAGAAAGGGAAAACATTAACCTAATCCTTCCCGAAGAAACACCACATGCGCACGGTCGCAACCTGTTGATCCCTCCCTCCACCTCCCCTCTGTAGCAACCTAGTGACCACACTTCTCCACCACCGGCATCCACCACTCTCCCTCTAGCGAGTGCATGCGGCGAGCTGCTCCTAGTCGCGTGTGTGCATGCGACGAACTGCTCTCTCAACCCTCCCTCCCACAACGCGTACGTGCGGTGAACTACTCCCAGTCGTGTTCCTCCCGTAACACCAACGAAGCACCATCTCCTTTGTGTGTGTTCTGTACCCACTGCTCCTCCCTCCCGTCGTGGTGTCACAGTTGCTGCCTCTATCCACGCACATTGATTATGTGCCATCTCCCTCCTTGTCATCGTGGTGCGACCTCCCTCTCGTTGGATGTGCTGACTTGATATTTGTATCGTGGTATTCTTTCACCTAAAAGCACCTTAAATATCTCGAATTTTTTTGTTTTAATTCATATGATTTCACCTTTTCTACTTAATCTACTATCATGAGTTGATTATGAGAGATGTGAAATATTTTGGGGATGTGATCTTTTATTCCCAAATAAATTAAATTATGCCAAATCCTATACCTTACTAAAGTTGGACTTATTTCGTAGCCACTGACACGTGGGGCTTTGTAAAATCATATTGGTTTTCTCTGCGTTGTGCTCTTCTGAGTAGTTCAATTGCGATGAAAATTCATAACTATTCACACGTGGGGTTATGTGAAATCATATTGGTTTTCTCTGTGTTGTGCTTGCAATGGAAATGGGCTCCCTTTGTGTCTCCACGTGTTTCTTTTTTGTTTTACTATGTTGGCGGTTGTTCTAAACGTATATCGTGTGTAACCCTAAATATATGTAGGGTTTCCTTTTAATCGCACCATCTAGATTTTGTTCCGAACAAGTCGCCACTCATCCTTTCCTTTTTTGCATCCTGCCTCCACCTCGTCCCCCAAGGCCGTCTAACATATTCCAGTTGTTCTTCGGTGTTCAGGTTATACTATTTACACTGGGATTTTTATGTTTTGTTTTTCAGTTGTTTTGTTCATTTTCAGTTTGATCATTCCCCTCGATCTTTCTGACAAAGACAACATTTTTTTATGCTTGTTTGTATTCTGACCAACCTCCCTCATTTTTTCTACCGAATATGTCGGATGTGAGTATCGTCACTGTTGTCGTTCTGGAGATTTTCCAATCCATGCTGCACAACATTTTTTCTCCTACTTCCATGTGATCCGTTGTTTTATTATCTAATGTCGGATGTTTTTTTCTTTGTTTTCATTTTGATCATATGAAAGTGACATCATCTTCTGTGTACTCTTACTTCAATATTACTTATTCGGTATGCATATTATATAGAAGTAATTTTATTTCATTGTAGATTTCTTTCACTTGTTTTTTCTTCTGTCCGTTTACATTCTGATATTTTTCCCATCTTCTCTGGTGAATATGTTGGATGTATTTCCATTGTAGCCGTCTTGGAGATTTTACTTTTCCGGTTGAACGATAGCCTTTTCCCATTCGTCCCTTTGATTTGTTATTTTTTCATTTGTTGTTGGATGTTTTTTTCTCTATTTTCATTTTGCTCATATCAATTTACTGTCGTTTTCCCTGTAATCTTATTTTATTATTGCTTATTTGCCATGCACATTATATAGAAGGAAATCTAATTCGGTGTAGGTTTTTTCCACTTACTTCCTTCCCATATATTACGTTTTTTGTGTGTTAAGGTTTAGTTGGTTTTGAAATAAAAAAACATCGTAGTTGGCTTCTCTGCATTTTGCAATGGCAATGCAAGTGGGGTGCTTCCGTGACATTGACGTGTGGTCTTTTATACATTGTTCAAAGAATCGTATGTGTGTTATAAGATTGAATTAAACTTGATATATGCATTAATTAATTGACATGTACGTTTTTAGATATGAAATAGTTCACCGTGGTCGATAATGTGATATTTGTTGTTTTTTAATTTACATGTTCACATATGTAATTTTGGAAGTTGGTTTATATATAAAATGGAATTTATTTCTCCGCAATTCCTCGCGACTTTTTTTTGGAAATTGTATTCTCCATGGTATTGGAGCTAATTAACCTTTACACATGTTGTAATAAACTGATTTTTTTAGATCTACATGCATGTGTAGTACCTGGTATTTTTATATTTGTGATCTGTGCCAAAATTAACTATAGTATATCCTTTTTGATATATATTTCTCGAAGTATTAGTGGAATGTATGTACATTCATCTCAAGAGGAGACTGCGTAGAGAGGTTGGTGAGATTTGTAAAAATAAATAGCGAGACCGCTTACATTAGTGCGTGATTGTTTTTGATCTTGTTGAGTGGTAAATTTCTTCTCGTTGACCGGCGCTTGGTGATTCGGGTCGCAACGATCCTTGATATCACTTAACCTGAGTTGCTAGGCCCATCATCATACTACTGTGCAACGTTAGAAAAGTTTTTTCTTGAATAAAATGGAGTAGTAATTTGTATTTCTTCATGTAAACCATCTTACATTCTTTTAATATTCAGATATAACATTTGTGAAGACAGCGTATTATGAGCTTCCTCTATTTTCTCTATATTTTAATTATATTTTGACAAGCATATTTCTTTATGTTTAATGCAACATATTCATTTTTTTACGTAAATTGAACATTCTCCCTATTTTTTTGAACTTCTAGAGAAAAAAATGAACGCATCGTCTTTATTTATCATAAATACATCAAAGATAAGTTCTTCCGCGCACAAACACGCGTATATGTTATTCTTTATCCGTATTCTTGTACTACTTATAATACCATGTGATTCTGAATATGGACAATATTTATTACATGTACTATAAAATAATGATGCCTATGTTAACATTGACATGGCGTGACAATTTGAATTTTTCTAATGCACTTTTCAGCTTCTCTATATTTACATTACTCCGCAAAATCCTAAAAAAATCTAACAGAAGTAGTCAGTAGACTTTCGATTGATTTCATCCAATAGATCTCTAATTATACCCATAATAACTGTTTGGTATCTTTCATTTCGACGCACACAAATTTTTTCCCCAATTTTTCTTTGACTTATGATTATATATTTACCACGCAGACGTTTTATGCATATGACTTCCTTGTACTAATTACTAATTCATATCTTACATTGAGCTCTAAGTCCTTTTAATGTATCTTCTTTCTAAACTTTTATCATAATTATTTATTACAAGCAATGATGACAATATTTCTTACATGTAATGTAAGACAATGATAACTCCCTTAACATTGAGATGGTGTGGCAGTTTGAATTTTTTCCAATTCACTTCGCAGCTTCTCTATGTTCACACTACTATGCAAAAGTCTAAAAAGATTTTCCAATAGAGGTAGTGAGCTGATAGTCTATTACATATAATAATTTATAATTATTATTTGTATTAAAATGGTGTGGCAATTTGGAATTCTTCATGAAACCATTTTGCATCCTTTTAATATTCCAATTATAATATATAACATGAAAATATATTATAAGCCTCTTATAATTTCTCAATATTTTAAATATATATTAACAAATACATTTTTTTCAATACAACATTTTCGATTTTTTATTTTTTTAATCTCGCAAACCAATTTGTAATGTGTATCCTGATCTTCTTCTAATCTTTCTATATTTTACGTGTATATTGTCAAATAAATAATTATGTATTTAATACGACATACTCAATGTTTTTAGAAAATTTAAAAATTCTTCCTGTTTTTTATGTATTCATAAGGAAAAAAAATTTGCTACAACACCTTCATTTCTCGTACATGCAGTAAAGGTACGTTATTCTACACACTCGCACATTTAAATTTCATTCTTTATTCATATTCTTGCACTACCTACAGTACCATGTGATTATGACTATGATCATTTTACTCCATCTTATTAACATTTCGAAACTACTGTCATGTCTATTTCTCTACGTCAACAACGCTCTGATATGGCCATATTGTTATATTTTACACTACGTCATATTTTACGTGTATCCTGATCTTCTTCTAATCTTTCTATATTTTACGTGTATATTGTCAAATAAATAATTATGTATTTAATACGACATACTCAATGTTTTTAGAAAATTTAAAAATTCTTCCTGTTTTTTATGTATTCATAAGGAAAAAAATTTGCTACAACACCTTCATTTCTCGTACATGCAGTAAAGGTATGTTATTCTACACACCCGCACATTTTAGTTTCATTCTTTATTCATATTCTTGCACTACCTACAGTACCATGTGATTATGACTATGATCATTTTACTCCATCTTATTAACATTTCGAAACTACTGTCTATGTCTATTTCTCTACGTCAACAACGCTCTGATATGGCCATATTGTTATATTTTACACTACGTCATATTTTCATCTACTAGATCTCTAATTACCCCTATAATAAATGTCTTATCATCTTTTATTTTGGTGTATTCAGATTTTTTTGATACTTGTTTTCCCCCTATCTCGCGAATATATATTTATTAAGTAGATGTTTTTTACATGTGATTCATTTACTAATTACTACTTCATACCTTACTTAAATTTAATCCCTTTTAATGTAGTTTTTCTCTATTATTTATCATAATTACTCAATAGAGGCGATAATGACAACATTTCTTATATGTAATACAAAACAATGTACATATTAACATTAAGATGGCGTGACAACTTGAATTTTTCTAATCCACTTTGCAGCTTCTCAATGTTGACACTATTATGTAGAATTGTAAAATGCATTTTTTACAGATGTAACGAGTTGACAATTTAGTACGTATTACACTCAATATCTATCGTTCATATTAAATTGGAGTGGCAATTTGGAGTTCTCCGTGGAACCATCTTGCATTCTTTTACCGTTCCAGATAACATCTATGAAGAAAAGATGTTCTGGGCCTATTCTATTTTGTTGATATTTTACGTATAGATAAACAAATATAAATTTTAATATTTATTGCAACATATTCGATCTTTTAATTTTCCATACCTTACGTCATAATTTATCATCATAAATTAGAGAGTTTACCTAATTCTTATGTATTCTATGCAAAAAATTACCACGACATCTATATTTCTCATAAATACATTAGATGAATACTCTTCTACACACATAAGTGTGTGTGTGTATTATTCTTTATTCATGTCCATGTACTATTTACATTAACATATGATTCTGACTATGATCAGTTAATCTCATCTTAATAACATTCAAGAATTATTGTACATGCATGTTTGCATTTATTACTTATTATAAATTCAGTATGCATGACTATTCTTCAAACAAAGTAGGGATATTACAACTGATTACAACCATCTTCCATAACCTTTCTACTTCAGACTGACAATTGCTAAGAATACCATCAACCATTTTCAAACATATTTGCAATTCCTTTTTATATTAAATTAAAATAATATTTCTACATGCTTAATTTTTGAATTCCCAGGTTGTCCGTGTCAATTGTGCATTTGTATCATTTAATTATAGCAGTTTCTTTCTTCATGTACAACAGTTTTATTTTACAATAACTACATGTCATGAATAAAATTATCTTGTTTTTTAGTTTGGATAAAAATGGCTTCCTTCAATTGCATGCAACAACACATTTCCATTGTTTACTATTATTTCCTGCCATATTGACATGCTTCTTCTTCCAACAGAGATTTATTTTTATTTCGTCTGCTACTGCACATCTGCTACATGTCATGTCTACCTATATCTTTTGCCCTTCTAGATACACCAAGTCTGCCATTTGTACAATCCTTCTCACGTAAATGCAAACACTTACCCACATAGCACCACATCTTTACGGCTTTCCCATTCTTTAAATAACAATTGTCTGTAATATAGACCTCATTGGTTTTTCACTTTGTAACCCCTCTGCCTCCTTCACAAATCTCTTTCAGGTACGCTTCTTTTAACAAACACACACACATACACACACGCACACATAACTCTTATCAATATTAAGAAAATTCTCCTTACGCCGCGTGAGGTTAGCTATACTTTTTCCGATTCTTACAAATGAAAAAAAGGTGTTGGTTCTCATGTGATTTCTTATATTGCTTATTGACCGTTAAATGGTTTTCATCAATTCTTTTGAGTTTCATTGCAATGCATTTTACATGCCTTTTATAGTCATGAGTTATATTGGTTATTTACATATTTTTCTAATTTATATGAATTTTATAATTATGATTATAAAGCACGATTGTAATTTGCTTTTTCCTCCTCCAACACAGACGGTTATCATGCGATTTTATCAAGACTAAGTAGATTGAGATGGGAACTTCTGATATCTGTTATTTTTTCCTGTACATCTCAACTGATTGCATGTACATTTGTATTTTATATCCAATGATAATCAGAAGCACCCAATAATAATTTGATAATCAAGCAGTTCGTTTTTTTTGTCTTCTCATAGATGATAATGTCATTATTTAAATTTAATAGGGTGGCATGCAAATATGTTAAAAGAATGTGCATTATGATTTATAAACAATTGCCAGCTTAATGGTACTATAACTTTTTTATATTACAAAATAAGTTATATTTACTGTTTCTTCCTCTATATATCAATGACTTAGTTATAGTTGTTTTTTCAATAAACACCTCCGAACGTTAGATGTTGTTCTTAGATTATAATAATCTTATAGCCTTTTTAAATTGATCATGGTGATTAATTTTCTGATTGATAATAATAACCACTAGTGGGAAACCCGTGCGCTGCACGGGTGGAACGAATTGGTATCATGGCGTGTGACGAATTAAGGAGTTACAACATGTACTGTTATAGGTAAAATTGAAAGTTCAATGGTTGTTCCAAACTTCCAATTCTTGACAAACATATTCAAATCTCGAACCATACTCAGCATTTTACGCATATGCATTTTGATGAAAGTTCCGAATGTACATATTCATGTGGGAAAATGTTAAGAATAAGACTTCGTTTCTAGCTGGTGAAAAAACATATCTGCAACGAAACTATCGCTTTAAGATTCACCCATCATGTAATATAATGTAGTTAATGGCATTTGAGGCAATGTCCCAACTTACAATCGTGGACGACTCTCAACCAAGTTTATGACAACAAACCCAAAGTTCGCAACAACCAGTACAAGTTAATCACAAAGCTGATGATGTTTTAGGGAAACACTTAATGCAACTGGTTGAAATGTAAAAGCTTGAGGCCATACCTCCTATGTCCAGTTGGTTGTTAATGTCAACACTATGTGGGAAGCATCCACATATTATTCCAATCCAAGTCCCTTCGAGATTTAAGCAAGACGTCAAGATTTATAATCCAGTATCTTAAAAAAATCATGTCTATACATCAAACATCAATACGAAACCAAATACCGTACCAATTGGCAGATCAATGAAGTAAGAACACCCTATGTCGATACATTTTACCAAGGCTTGCCATCCTGTGCTCACTGCAACCACTACAATATCACTAAACTATAGCTCAATCACCCTATGGAAATAAGCCTCATCAATTCAATCGATTTCCTAGGATATACCCACCTAAAAGTATTGCCCAGATGTTATTGAGGACAATGGTATATGTAAGTAGACATCCCAACTTGGATGTTTCATGGATTACTACAGCTTGGTCCATTAACAACCTCGGTATATGTGTTCTTCCAAGTAAAACTGCTACCATGAAAGCCACTCCATAAGGTTAGATTTTCAAAATGAAAATCGTAAAAAAATAAATAATATTTACATCAACCCTACTGAAAAAAACATTACAGCAGATGATCCTATCTCAGTAAACATATATAGCTTGTCTAATTTGAGCATGCACATGACTCAGCAGATGAGACCATATATTTAATGGTGTGCTATAGTATTAATCGAAATCACAGTGAGTGATGCTGGTTATAGTATGAAGAAAACACATGCAGTATTGACTGTGTGCTCTGAAATAGATACAACATAAAAAATATATGCATTAAGATGTTTATATTGAAATGTGTTCCACGTAACACAAGGGAGCTGTTTTTCCAAAGTGGTTTAAAATATACCAAGATAACATGATGGTACCTCCAAATTGGTAGGTGCATCTAAATTATGTTCGTCATAGGTCGACCCTTGATTGCTTTGAATGTTCGAAGGGTAAACTCGAGGGAACCTTTAAATCGTGCATTTATCACCTAGAAAATGTTTATCACCTCAAGAACCTCTTCTCATGTTGTTTTGATGGTTGGTATTTTATGCATTTCTTAGCCACAATCAAGCACATCCCGAACAGTCCAGTGATCCATCTCTGGAAGGCCTAGAATGTCAGGGTTTGACATGCCCTGGAAACTGGGTAGTTTAATCTTCAGGACAAAGAGAAGTAAAATATGTGTTTAAAATATCCCAGTATTGTGAACTTGGAACAAAATTATATAGCGAACTTTCTGTTCAGACACAACTAATTGCATAAACTTCGAACATTCAAAGCAATCAAGGGTCTATCTATAACGAACATAATTTAGATGCACCTACCCATCTGGAGGTACCATCATGTTATATTGGTATATTTTAAACTACTTCAAAGAATTTATTGATTGACGGCGCAACTTGTTGCATATCTCCCATCAATTTATATGTAATGGCTATGCAGTCTTGAAATGAATTTATGAAATACAATTCGGATTTCTTGGTCTCGCATATTAACAACATATTAGAATTTTGGATGAGGATTTTCTACCAGAAAAACATTAACAGATTTAAAAGTCGTAAAATTGGATAGAGACCTTGTAAATTCGGATCAATTCCTGGGAAGTTAGATTATACGATCAAGGAAGATATACTCTACGAAATTAAACCAAGAATAACAGTTTCAACTCCATCCTTATCATATGGTACCTGAAGCACAATGGCACATTAAGCGACAGCAATGATGGCTAGAGCATCGTCGTTGAGGTGGAGGCGAGGTTGCCTCGGCTGCTTCGCAGCACCGCCGGGATATCCATTGCCACTGAGGCTAAGATCAAAATAGACGGACAAAATGGGGTGGAGGGGAAGGCAGAGGGGCAGCGACGCGACGGCTAGGGTTTCAAAATCGTCAGAGCATATCCGGAGTGGGATGCGGCAGAAGATGGAGGCGGCGAAAGTCATTCGGGATGTAGCAGGTATTATTAGAATTGAGAAGGGTAATATTGGAATGACGGGAGGAGTCGGGGAGGGTAGAAATGGGATTTTTGGCGCAAAAAGCAATATACTCGACGGTCTTTAATATATATATATATATATATATATATATATATATATATATAATGTATATAATGGACAAGATGGTTCCTAAGTGATGTATTTCTTTGCATCATATGACATCCGAGGAGAAGAGTGACGGAAGACAATTACACAATGCAAATTTTTATAACGGAAATTTAAGTCAATATAAGCAGCAATGCATATACTACAAATAGATAGCACTACAAGACTACAAGTAATGGCTTGTTAAAAATAACAGCATAATTTCACTAGCCCAGATGATAGACACGATGACCATTACTTGGTAAGTGTCCTTCATCAGAACCATCAGCACAGTGCTCGAAGGACCTCCCTAATTCAATGATTGCCGTTCATCTTATCCAATGCATTCTTTTTCCTGTGAGTGCTTCAATCGTCGCTGCTGCTAAGGTCGCCGGAGTCCCTATGCCTCTTCTCATGCCTAGTTGATATCTTCCTCCTGTGACGCCTCTCATCCGAGCTCTCTGATCCACTACCAGAAGAATCCTCCTTCCTGTTCTTAGACCTCCTATGACGTCTGTGCCTTCTTCTGGACCCCTCTATCGAATAATCTTCAGAATCATCAGTAGAATCTCCCCTCCTCCTATGGCTCCTGCGCTTCCTATCCTCCCTGTTCTTCCTCCTACCGTGCCGCTCCTCCTCGTCATCTTCATCAGATCTCTCCTTTCTCCATCTCTTTCTCTCCTTCTTCTTCCTTGCCTCTTCCTCATCATCAGAGCTCCTGCTGGATCTCTTACGGCTTCTCTTGTGTGACTTCTTCTTTTTCTCCACGGCATCCCCGTTTCCTCCCTTCTTCTTCAGCTTCTTCCTGTTCCTTGCGGCAATTATCCTCTCGATCTCGGAATCGGCATCCGAATCGGAGCTCTCGGATTCTTCTTCCGATTCCTCGCTCTCGTCCTTCACCACGCCGCCGCTGGCCTTCTTGACCTTGTCGAAGACGGCGTTGGCGGTCTGCGCGGCGGCTGCGTCGTCCCTATCGTGCTGGTCCTTGACGCGGAGGAAGTTGCGGCACTGAAAGGTGAGGTGGCCGATGCGGCCGCACTTCTTGCAGGAACCGCGGGTGTCGTCGGCATTGGAGCCGGTGATGCGGGCGAGGGCAAGGAGGCCCTGGAAGCTGGCATAGGCATTCTCGGGGCCATCGTCGGAGGCGGCGGCATCGAGCCTGGAGGAGGCGCCGGACTTGGACTTGGAGGAGGCGTCCTTGTCGGTGGGCGCGTACGGATCGTAGCCGATGGCGCTCTGCCATCGGTTTGGGGAGAGGGCGGAGCGGAGAGCTGTCGGTGCAAACCCTTGTGTGACAAGTAATTTCTTATTTTCATCAGGGGTAGAAACGTAATGATCGCCAGAGACGGAAGGGCAAAAACGGAATTTTTGCAGCAGATAGTAATGCCTTGACGCTTTTTAATATATGTATAATGGATATGAGTTTTGTATAGGGTAAGTGTGATGTTGGTGTTCACGTCGCGTTCCTATATTATTTTGTTTTTGTTACCTTTAACAATTTTGGGTCCAATATATATTTTGTTTTTTGAATTCTATTCTTATTCCCATATTTTCACAATGAATTATTCTTTCAACTTTAATTATATGCGTACTATTTCCATTGTGTTTGAAATTATTTGTTATTTTTGTTCTTGTACAGGTTTCAATGATAACGTAACTTCAATTTTTCCCCAGAAGTCATGCTGCAATTTTTTACTGTGTATACACAAAGACTATGACTTCATGAGATATGAGCCTCTTTGTTATTTATATTTTTTCTTAGGTTTTGTTCTTCGCATATTAAAAGTTTCCACCTATATTTTCATGTTGTTGTTGATACGAGAAATCTTTTTTGCTTAAATTTATGTTTTTTCTTACCATATATGCTTCATTTATATTCCCGTATAATTGTTAATATGAGATTTTTTATCTATGTTAAATATTTGTTTTCGTGTTAATGCCGATGTAAATTAGGATTTTTTGGAACCATTTTGCATCCTCTTATACTTTTAAAAAAATATTGTTTTTTATCGGAAGAGTTGTTGATAATAATATGTATGCACACAGATTTTTTTCCATTTGCTTTTCTTTTTTTTGTAACTTATGATTGTATATTTAATAAGCAGATGTGTTTATGCATATGATTTTCTTTTACTACTTACTACTTCATATCTTACATTGAACTTTAAGTTCTTTTAATATATCTTTTTTCTATTACTTATCATAATTACTTATTAAAGGCAATGATGACAATACTTCTTACATGTAAGACAATAATTACTCTCTTAACATTGATATGGCGTGGCAATTTAATTTTTTTTCAATTTACTTTGCAGCTTCTCTATGTTCACACTACTCTGCAAAAGTGTAAAAAGATTTTCCAACAGAGGTATTGAGTTGACACTCTATTATATATAATATTTTTTTCTCTATTACTTATCATAATTACTTAATAGAGGCAGTGATGACAATATTTCTTGTACTTAATACAAAACAATATATATCTTAACATTGAGATGGCATGGCAACTTGATTTTTTCTATTCGACTTTACAACTTCTCTGTGTTGACACTACTCTGTAAAATTGTAAAATACCCTTTTAACATATGTAGTGAGTTGACAATTAATTACATATTATTCTTCATATCTACCGTTTATATTAAAATGGAGTATCAGTTTGGAGTTCTCCATAGAACCATCTTGTATCCTTTAATATTCCAGATATAACATGGTTTTTTTTTGGAACCATTTTGCATCCACTTAATATTTTTTTTTTAAAAAAATAACGTTTTTTATTAGAAGAGTTGTTGATAATAATAGTATGCACACAGATTTTTTTCATTCATTTTTTGTGACTTATCATTGTATATTTACCAAGTGGATGTTTTATGCATATGATTTTCTTTTGCTAATTACCACTTCATATCTTATTATATTCACTATCGATCACATCAGGTTACCTGAAAGTAGGGTTGCAAATCGAACTAAACATGCTCGTATTCGATTAGAGTTCGTTCGATAATAGTTCGAAAAATGTTTGTTCATTTCAAAATGAACTGAACATGAACTTCAACTTTTAGTTCGATAGCTTAACAAACCGAACATGAACATAATATATGTTTGTTCAATAAAAGTTCGAGTTCGATATATGTATATATGTGTGTATGTGTAACTTAGTATTTATACATTTGATAAATTTTGAGGTTAAGAAATTGTGGTGTTTGTTGAGCTTTGTACCACTTTAGTTTGAATAATTTCTTATTTTTACTGCTTATCGAGCCTTGTATCGAACTCCAGTTTCAAACTTGTTCATATAAACAAGTTTAAATTAAGTTAAATTGTTAACGAATTGTTATCAAACCGAACTCGAATGTTTGTTTTCTAAATGAAATCGAACTCGAGCATATCCTATCGAACATTTATCGAACTGAACTCGAGCTCAAACTTTCAAACTTCCTTATCGAACATAACTCAAACATAGATCCCTTCGTTATGGTTCGGTTCGATTAGCAACCCTACCTGAAAGTGAAGTAAAAATTTTCATGTTTCGAATGACATTCATAATAATCCAAACAACCACATAAATAACAAGTGTCACTAATTCTCATTTGTATTAATTTCTACATATATATATATATTTATACGCAACAAAAGAAACTGCATTATATATATGTATCCCAAAATATAATAGAAGAGAGAGAAAAATATTTACATTATCCTGAACAAAAACTATAATATGGGTACCATCGTGAATATCCACGAAAGCTTGGGATCAACTGCCAATCTACTGCGATGCAGGCGTCTTGCCTGCCATACATGTTAGGAACAAGAGACATGTCAATACATGTTGGTACCGTCAACATTTATTTAAAAAAACATGTATTTCAATGGTTTCAAAAAGGAGCAAGTAGATTGATTTTAATACTTAAATTTAACAAGCTACTTGCATGAAAATTGATTTTCAAGTTGTTTTGTATGTGAATCTCCTGATCACCCATCATCCCGTAATTTTTCATATAAACCTTTTTCATATATCAATTAATGATCTATATGTAGATTATCTTTTTATTATTAATGACTCATGTTGATGGATCTTAGGATTGTAGATGACGAGTTCATGATCTGATCTCTGTCTATGTCAAATTCTCAATCTTAATTAGTAGTATGTGGTCTTGGTCCGGGTGTGACTTCACACTATGACTCCAAGACGTAAAGAATACCTCAGGGGTTGGGGTGCCTCTGTAGGCATCCGACTGGGTATAATGCACCATAACTAAGTTCCCAACATGTCTACTACCTTTTCCCAACATCCATAGTAGTAGTTCTAATTTCTTATCAATTGCCGATGATTGATGATTGATAATTCTATCTCAAGATATTTTCCTGACCATGACCTACTGGCAGAACAATAATCAAAACTCAAGAACATTATAAAACTCAATTGTAACCAACTCAACTGTAGCCAATCTCAACTCTAGCAGATCATGACCTTTTCATCGCGCATACCTATTGACGAAATAATAACCAAAACTTAAGCATTGAGGAAGCCTCTCAAGAGACTCTTCCATCTCACCATCCCAATGGAAGCATGGTCCAGGAGAGGGCTAGGCACAATCCAAAACTACGTCCCTGAGATGGGTGAGAGAGACTCTCCAGAATGAGTCACTTAAAAATCTGCCCCGATTAGTACGGGCAAAAATAGCTCGAAAAACAAAACCAAGGGTCCTCCAGCCTAGACACCCTACTAAAATATGGTCAGCGGAACCAGTAAAAAACTCGATCACAACGAAGCATAAAAAACACAACAAGCTCGCATAAAAACTACACAAAGGACTGAGATTCTAGACCCGTGCACTTGGCGGTCGCTGCCATAACTGGACTTCCTATCATCCACTCAGTTGAGGGTCACCACACCCTCGCACAGTCAGGTGTAAGGGTCTCAATGACGTCGTATTAACTATCATCACTTATTTTTAATAACTTAATATCTCACAGATTTCACAATAATATATACTACTTAAGCTCCTTGATCTGATAAAGCACCGAGATTCCTGAATTTTGATAGGGGATGAAGACCTAACTTTGACATTATCATGACCTTCTCAACCGTTTTGTTTAAATGGACCAATGCCTATAAATAAATATCCATAATATGTTTAGGGAAAACATTTGAGTTAAGTATCATGTATTTGAGACCAACCTCTGTTTATTTAAGTAGCACAGGGAGAGCCAACCTTTTGGTTTTTGCCCTTTCTTATTGATTTCTACGGTGAGATCCATAGTTCCATGTCCAAAATGGCAGAATTTATAACCTTTTTGTGTCTTATGGAGTAACTTCTGATTCAAAAATATAACAGGAACAATTAAGAATGACACAAAGTTCAAGAAGCAATCAAAGGATAACTAGAAGTACTGAACAAAGTTGATGATTTAGTCATGTACTTATACCATATTATGCAGTTTGAGCCAGATTGACAATAATTTACAGGTTCAAACAATTTGAGGATCTTGAGATGGAAGGAAAATCATCAATGACCATAGACAGAAAAAGAGTGCTAACGGAGTCCATTTTTTTATATCTTGAGTCGGTACATCATTGGTGAAGATGGAAAGAATCATGATGTGAAAAACCAAATTGTTTTATTTTTAGGTTCTCGTGGGTATTACATCGGGGTTTGAGTTAGTCTAAATTAGAAAATCCTATCAAGTACGTTAACTTGAGTAAGTATTTCTGTAAGGTTAAAACTATCGAACAAGTAGATTTATATGGAAACATAATATTCATTATTATTCTAACTTTCTGACTATAACTTTAAAAAATAATCGATGTGTATATATATATATTATTTTTTTCCTTTGAACCATAATGGTTATATTTTGACAAGATCTATAACTACAATGGTAGAATAAATAAATAATAAATACATACTTTAAATGAAGTACTTATTGTAAAAGTAACGTATTATAGTAACTAGGAGGATTAAAATCTGACAACTCTAACATGGAAAAATTTGCATGTATGCATGTCAAATTCATGTAGCTATCACCAAATATGATATAACATGCATGCATCAATTCATGCATACTGATAAGCTAGTAGTATTTATGAGTATGAGAAAAATGACAACAATAATAAATTGCACAAGCATCTGATTAGTTGTTAACAACAACCCCTTTCAGGCATACATTAGCTTTATAGTTCATAAACATGCTCTACATCCTTGTATTCTTAGGAATTTACTTTGCCAATCATTTACAGTATCCTAGAAACAACAATAGCTGTGCGGGTCATCCTATGATTCTCATCACAATTATGTTAGTGATAAGTATTGTAATTATTAGGTTATTTTAATGGAGTCAACCATGCACAACCATCGGTATAAGATGCATGATTCATAAAATCAAAACTCAGAATTTCTCAATTTTATATTCTCAAAATCCATGATACACCAATTCTTCTAGAATCTCACCATGGAGTCTAATAAAGGCCACAAAATGCCATTTAATCAGCAAAAATCCATGGAAAGCAATAGAAAAGGGGTTTGATTGTACACGAACATGGATCACAACAAGAAGAGTTTTTTTAATGTACTTCTTTGTCCCTCAAGGATGGAGAAAGCTTGCATGTAGGAGATGCTGCTGCTACCTGCAACAGCAAGGGATAAGGTGCGCGACACCACCACTTGGTCGGAGCTCCAACAGCTTCTGAGGATTCTGACACAATAGCTGGGCTGCTATAATGCAAGGAAGAGGAGAAGAACAATGGATTTAGCTATTGGAAGCAGCATGACTCAGGAGTATTAAATGAGACACTCAACGATGCTCTCGGTTGGAACTTTGAAAGGAAAAGTTGAAAAGAAATGAAGGGGTTTGTTGTTTATATAACCAAGAAGGGGAGGCTTGGTCGATGACACGTGGAGAGGAAATTTGCGGTCAAGTGTTGGGAAAAGAAAGAGCCGGGATCGCGAAATTAGTGCTCGTGACGCCATAGAACTCAAAACGACGAATGTGACACACTGATTAACTCAAGCAAATTAACTCAAGAATGATCAGATTGATGACATGGCTCGCGACGTTAAACAAAGTAAGTTTGCGGAGGTTAAGTGATAATTACGAAGAATATATAGTCGAGAAAGTAATTTCTGCAAAGTTTTTAAATTGACGGTGTAAAAATCAGGACTTTTTTTAAATAATCATTAATTAATTCATAATTAATCAAATAAGTATGGAATTGAACTATTTAAAATTTTAGGCATCAATCGGCACCTCAGGTGTCGATTTGAAAATCAAGCCCAAATTGGCACCTTAGGTGTCGACTTGGATAGTTGGCGTTGCATGTGTTCTCCTCTTTCTCACATATGCATGCATTAAATCATATTTAAATCCATGGCTATGACTTCTTGCATGCATTAAATCATATTTTAATCCATGGCTATGATTTCCTATACGCATTAAATCATAAGTTATGATTTCCTCTTAGTATTCTTTTTTATCTCATCTTTCTCATATGCATCAAATGATATTTGCATCCATAGTTGTGATTGCATGATATTTAATATATATTGATTGTATGATATTTGTATTTTCTCTCTTATTCATCGGTTTCCACTTGTTGCATGGATATATTGATGTAACAAATAGAAAATCATGTCAATAAATATAAATATAATTTGATGCATGCATGTGTGAATAAGAGGAGAGAATCGAGAATGAAGAGAATATATTTAACATCAACTTCCAAGTCGGATATGCCTCCCCAAATCGGTACCTCAGGTGCCGATTGATATCTAAAATTTTAAATAATTCAACTCCATTTCTATTTAATCAATTATAAACTAATCAATAATTATTTAAAAAATCCTAAAAATTGCAAAACAAATTCACACAATTAAAAGGCAAACCATCAATTAAAAACAAACCATCACCCACTCCCAAGTCCCTCGTTTTCACAAATAATTTCTTTTAGCAACCAATTGAATCTTTTGAAGCAAGCAACCAATTGAACGTTGCCCTTATTCCCCCCTTCGCCTCTTCTCCAGCAAAGGAACATCACCTCCACCGAACACACTTCCCCACGTCGGAAAGCGCGCAAGCAAAGCCCTCACTCCCAGAAGAGCACAACGCCGCCACCTTCCCGCTCTCACAGCACAGCGAACGTCCTTCGCCTATAAATACCCCGCCCCCCATCGACGGTGGCGATGTTCGGGAAGATCTTCCGCCGCTGCAAGAGCGAGTCCGACTCCAAGTCCTCCTCCTCGCAGATGCTCAAGCAGGTCCGCCTCTCCAAACCCTACCTCCTCACTGTCGATTTGCCCTCGCATGCATCGAAAGTGTCGCGGAATTTGGATTCGAAGTTCAATCATCTTGGATGTGATCGATAGTGCCGCTGTCTGCTCTGTGGCCTTTAGATGATACATATACAGGCAATGTCTGGCGCTTGTTGCGTTTTTGATCATAGACAAATTTACCGGGTATGGCAAATTTATCGGAAGTCAGCATTCTGCTCAACATCAGTGGGAGTTTGATCCCGGTTGTGTTAGCCTACCGCGATCTTGCCGGCTTGCGGTTGTTGATGTTTTGTTGATTGCGACCGTCTGTGAAATTGTGCATCCAGTCGTCTAGTGACGTCGTCGGGATGTTTACTTGTTTAGGCATTTGTGAACTCAGCGTCATTCACTTTGGCAATCGTACACGAGTCAGTGTGATTTGAGGATTCGGGTTTACCTCTCACTTCTGTCCTGTTATGAAGAACCCTGCAAGAACTATCCGGGTTAAATCTGGTTCCATTACTTTGCTTTTAACGTGATCTTGCTGCTAGCAGAAGTTATTTCAATCAATGTAACTATAACGGTCCATAATATAGGAAATTCATGAAAATATTCTTCTTTTCCAATCCGGTTACAGTTTTTTTTTGAGCAATCTTGGTTACTTTTAAGATGCAATTATAGCATTATGTCAAAAATACTCTTTAAATGCATGGAGGCTAGTATCTATGTTTCTCGTCTATTTTGTGTCTCTTCATGAAGGGGCAGGCAATGTGTTGCATTTAGCGGAGGATTTTTTATACCAAAACTGGGGGATGGACCTCATTTATGTTATGCCTTGTATCAACGTATTTAGTTCCCGATAAACTCGGGAGGCGTTTCACAAGTTGATGGATCTTGCAGCGATGCCCCATGCCATAGTGGTTAGCTACCGTCTCAAGTGAATGAAAGTGCGCGCGCGTGTGTGTGAGGGATGCTACCTTTGTTTCTCCTGTCGCAAATGCGAGATACCTAGATTTTATGAGTTTGTTGTTTCTTGTCAAGCATCAATGGATTTGGACATGTTGAGGGGGCACGGGACTGCAGGGTATACGATGGAAAGTTTTCAGTGGTAATTGTTTATGGAAAGATTTACGAGGACGGGAATACTGCTGGGTGGATCCTACATTCCCACTGCAGATGCATCTGGAAGACTAATGCGCCATTTAAGGTCAAGATACACATATGGTTGATAATAAGGGAGAATATTGTTATCAAGGTGTACATGAGAAAGTGGGCACCGCCTAATTATGCGACGTGCCTGCTTTACGGGATTGACAAGGAGGACATTTTCCTATGCCTGTTTGGGCAAGAGGCGTGGACTAGTTCGGACATCCCTTAGCTATGATAACTCGACTTTCATCAGATAACAAGACAAATGTAGACCCATGGAGGTAATTGGGCTAATTGGATTCTTAGGAACGAGATGGTCTCTCAGGATGCGAGGTCTTATGTGGGAAATATTTCATACTCGATTTCCCGGTCTTAGAGCGCTGGGGGGGGGGGGGGTTGATTTTTGCCATGTTTGGTGACGTAGATGCAGGTGGTTTCCTCGGTGATAAGATATATGAATGATTATCCTTTGCCTTTTCTAAATGAATAGATTATTATGCATGGTAAACAATACACATATTTCGTGAAATGCTAAAAGAACAATAAATACATAGCCAAGCGAAGAATCGGTTATTTCTTCTCCTTTCTGTATGTAATAATACCTTCATGTTTCAATTGACGTGACGCTTGCATGAAATCCCTACTGACAGATTAACAACATGGATTATTGTTTGAGATGTGATGGACACAATCATTTCTGTATCTTTGTCATTTAAATTTAGGGTGGGCGCAATGTTGTGATTCTGCTCATTTCAGGAAAGAAAAAAAGATGGAGCACGCAGATCAAGGATCAGAATGTTGGTGCACAGCGCATGTCCTTGTGGATGGAATAACTTCTTTTTTTTAAATACACTCATTTAATGTTTGTTCTCATGAATCACCTATAATGCCATCTTAGTTTGATCAAGAAAGATCAACACTCTAAAAGATGATGGAATGGAATGAGCAGTCAGTGGACTAGTTTTTTAAGATGTGTCAAGATAAAAGCATAATAATCACCTTATATTGGAGGTGGTTGGGTCGAGGGATTTCGATCTTGAAGATGAGGGATGTCTTGTTGGAGGCTAAATTTGGGGGAGCTGCAGTAGTTACTTTCAGTAGTCAGTCACTGCTCTTTGCTGTCTAAGAATTGCTGTGGAACTTGGTATCGACCTCGGAGAAGGTTTTCATAGTGGGAGCTAATCAGAGAATGGAGAATGATGTGTCTGTCC
This sequence comes from Ottelia alismoides, assembly GCA_037367405.1. Taxonomy (NCBI): domain Eukaryota; kingdom Viridiplantae; phylum Streptophyta; class Magnoliopsida; order Alismatales; family Hydrocharitaceae; genus Ottelia; species Ottelia alismoides. Next base: position 209,957 of record JAZKJV010011013.1, read on the forward strand.
TATTTGAGTGATTGGTAAATTTGGAATGTTGGTCACAAAGGGGATCGGGTCTGTTGAGAGGACTTCTCCTCAAAGAATTTATTGGCAGTCCTGCGGTCACTATGGATTGGGATTTCCCTACTTAATTGTGGGAAAATGCTTTGTTGTTGTTGTTGTAGTGGTAATCAAGACTAAGCGGCCTTACATTGAGAACGTGGATTTGAAAGGTCCCTGTCTAGTATAGTTTAGGAAAGATCACTTGTTATGGTTGTTAATTACTTGCAATTATTTATTTATTAACTATGGCAAATAACTGACCACTGTGGCCTGTGGATAGTCATTCCTTTCAGAAAAGATCTGCAAGCTCCTGGATGCACATTCTCATTCTTCTTGAACCGAGTCTCTTCTCTCACTTCGAGAAACATTAGAAATCAATCCAAAATAACCATACTAAATTGCCATTCTACAATATGCAAATTCTGCAGAGTTGATTTCTTGCGAACATGCATATGATTTTACATTTGTTCTTCCTGGCATGCACATATTTGATAGACATCCAATCTTTGCAACATGAGAACCTTGTGACTAACATGCGTACTCAGTCTTCTTAAGGACACAACTTTGTTTGATGCAAAGAAGACAATGGTTTTACTGTTTATTGTATTTCTTTGTCTAACTACACTATTGATATAGACACTGGAGATGCTTGAGCAAAAGGAGTCTGTCCTACAAAAAAAAGTTGATGTTGAGGTTGAAAGGGCAAAAGAGTTTACAAAGTCCAGGAACAAGCAAGGTTTGAAAAGCAAATATGCCATGAAGCTTATATCATTGATACTGAAGAGTTTTCTTTTTTACACCACATTTCTTCATACTTTTTTTTCGTAATTTTTGTAGCGAAATAACCTCACCTTCCTTGCCCTTCTGATTGCTTGCGTTCATCTTTTATGAAATATTTTTTAAGTCATGTAGTTTGAATATTGGGTTGCATTATGGTTTTTAAAATATCTTTTAGCTTGGTGGCTTCTCTTGGCACACAATTTAAGCCAAAGAACTCCATTTGACCTTTTTGTTCTTGTAAAATAGCTGGACAATTAATTTTTTTCCGTTTAAAAAATTTAGATTTAAGATTCATGTGTCCCTGACCTATCATATATTTTTTCCTTTCCATGCCAGTGTCCCACTCAAACAATGTTGATTATTATGTCAAGACATCATTTATTTTTCCTTTTCTTTTACATAATTGAGATTTAAGGTTTCTATCAATGTCTGTTATCATTTTTTACCCTTCCTATACCAATGCACCACTCTAATGATTTTGAATTATTAAGGCAAGACATCATCTGTGGACTCCCGCCACTTGATTATCGTCTTTCTTCATGCTTTGCTATCTTGTTTGCAGCTGCAATGCAATGTTTGAAGAGGAAGAAGTTCTACGAATCCCAACTAGAGCAGCTTGGGAGCTTTCAATCCCAAATTCATGACCAAGTAACTGTACTTTTGCATTTGTTGCATGCTTTATTGATTAGATATGCTAACCTTTAATTATCTACTTATTTAGGAACAAAAAATGTCCCATAAACCAGTGAATCCATCGCAAATGAAAGCAGGGAACCGAGTACTGACATCAGGGCAAAAGGCATAGCTTGACAAGATTGAAAAAGGTAAACTCAGTTGAAATTATATTCAAATCAATGGCTATTGATGTTCTGTGCTTGACACGTCTTTCATTAGAATTTTCTGAGTCAATGACTTTAATACGCACACTGGATGTGGATGTATGTCTTGACAAAACCTAGGATGTGATGCATCTTTTGAAGCTAGAAGCCTAGAATATTCATTCACGACAAGGAATATCGAATAATGTTCAAATCCTTCATGCTCGCATAGTAGTTCACAATCAAGGAATACATATTTTTCCAAAAAATATCTGTTAATCGGTGATTATAGAGCAATAAAATGCGACTGGAATAACCTGAAATGAAGGCAAGAATATGGAATTGATCATTTATCCTATCAAATGTTGATGTCAAAATAGTCAGTCTTCCCAGACTGGATCCTAACACAAGATGAAGCCTTATCATACATATCCTTTATGAGGTTAATGTATAGGACAAGTACTTGTCTTTTCTCCAAAACTCTCCACAATATCTCCCGTGGGACAGAGTCATAAGCCTTCTCCAAATCAATAAAAATCATATGGAGGTTCTTCCTTTTAGCTTTATAATTCTCCATTGTTCTCCTCAACAAGTGGATGGTTTCAATAGTTGAGCATCCTGGCATGAATCTGAATTGATTTTCTTTTACAATCATTAACGTGACGTCCTTTTAATCCTTCAATATCTGAAGAATTCCCCACACCAACTTTTCATCTTACACAAATGCTGATATGCGATTTATTTTGAGGATAGACAATCTACCGCTAATTTTGCCATGTCTCTTGGTGGAATTCTCGTCACATAGCACAACACGAAGCAATCCAGAATATCCAGGTTAAGTGCAAAATCAGAATACAGAGTTATAGCTCAAGCTACACATGCGATTACTTGGCTCGTCTCTTTTCCAGAAGAACTTGGGTTGCCTGTCACTACCTAATTTTTATCTTTACATTGTCACCAATCCTGTTTTTTATCAATGGATCGAGCATATCGAGGTGGACTCCCATTTAATTCGAGATGCAATTGGGGAAAGGGAATATCGCTATCACTGCTTCTCATTAGTGGCTGACCTATTATTTTAATTTAAGGAGGGCACCAATGTTTAAGTTTAAGAAGCATGATTAAAGGATATTAAGAGCATTTTTGCTGTCGAACCTATCCATTTTTGTTAGGGGGATAATGCTTGTGGAAATCAATGGAAATTAAAAGTAATGAATTCTTTCCAGTTACCTATCAAATTCAAGGAGTTTGTGGTTTTTCCGTTGCATTCTATCACTTTCCTTCATTTTCTGTCCCATGTTATGTCTCATTGAAAATGGTAAGTTAAACAATTTGTAATTTCTTATTTTTGTTAAGCACAAAAAAACAATTTATTATCTTCATCATTTTCCATCCATGGAAAATGATTCCTTTACTTTCCAGAAGTCTTAAGAAAAAGTCAAAATGCCAATAAAGTCAGTAAGCAAAACTGGCCAAACAATTGAAAAGCTACTAATATATTCCATAAAATCGTAAGTCCGCGGTAAAATATAAAGTACCACAAAGTTGAACATTCTTATGGCATAGTTGGAAAATTAATACACCATGCAACAAGAGATATGAAAATAATAAATTACTTACAATGTTTTATATTATAATTTTTGAAGGTTCGTATACATATATTATCCTCATAAACATAAATGGAAACAAACTTTTAAAAGAATAATAATGGCTATGCAAAAAAAAGAAATTATCATTTCTATCATGATTAGCATGATTTGAAATTTAATCATTAGTAACTGTAAAGAGGATTTTTTAGGAAATATACGGGTGGCCTCCCAAGTTAGGACCTACCTCACAGAATATGTAACGAGTTGTGTTGTAATTATGACATGGTGTAAAGAGGAATTTTTAAATATCAACACGGTGAATATTAAGGAAACAAATACAAATTAGGAGAGAAAGATGAGTTATTTTGATTGGATAATAACGGGCTGTCATCAACAACATGATAAAGTCCGAGCATGATAGAAAAATCATAAATAATATATTTATAATGAAAAAGCAGAAGATATACAAAATTTTATCCATCTTGAGGCTCGTAAAACAAATTTATTACCGAGGAAGGAGATCTACAAAGGGACACAAAGTTAAAAGTCATGGAGGGTATTCATGACGGGGGAAGCACTGAGTTGCTAACTACAACTTTAGGAGGGCACATACCCCATCTCTTGTCAATGTGTATCCGCTCATGCTCTCTTTTCTATGGAGCTCCTACTTTCGGATGTATTTACAGAAGCACATCCAAAGAAATCTATATCATTATTGACTTTCTAGTTGGGCATGATCGACATATATGATTTAACTCGAGGGGGACTGTTGACGTTGTTGGGATATTCTAACTATTGATATATTTATTATTTTAGCTTTATTTCATTTTAGAGTACCCACTTAAATGGTCTGGTAGTAGTGCAATGCGTCTACCATCCAAAAAACCAGGGTTCAAATCCCCCTTGTGGGGGTTGCGTTAGGTAGTCGACAATTGTTGGAGTATATATGTCACTCATGCACATGGGTAATTGGATTCCTTCAGTATCTAATTACCACATCCAGTGGTTTAGTCCCACATCTACTATCTGTGGGACTTGGAGGGTCAGTGACTCAACAGAGGCTATATAAGAAGCCCTAGACCCGTTGTATCAGATGGGAGAAAGTTCAATGAATACATCAACCCCTTGAGGCGTTCTCCCGTGATTTCATCCCGCTCCTTAAGGAGTAGGGTTTCAACTAAAAATCCCGTTATTCTTAATGTTTATTCTGCATCCCTGATATTACGCTTTCACATTTTTCGTTTTCTAACATGGTATTAGAGCGGTTTTGATTTTGGTGATTTGTTCTTGAAAATCATTCTTATTTCATGAGTTGTTTGAGAAGACGTTTAGGGCTTCCGAAACCCTAATTTTGTATGGGTTTATTATCAAAGTGTGTTCGATTTTAATTCCCTCTGTTCGAGATTTGTTCAATATTATGAAGATCAGAACCGCAAACACCAGTCTGATCGGTAATATCCGGAATCAGTTCAGATTCTGTGAACCCTAGATCTCCAGGTGCACAAGATTTAGTGCTCCTGGTGCACAAAATGTTTATTAAGATCTCCGTGTGTGTAGATGCTTAAGAAATCTAGGGTTTCATCAAATCCCTGTTACCACTAGGTCAAGCGCATTATCTTCTGATGCATCTCAGGCGGCAACGTGATCCTGCAATGGTGCAAGCATCCCTACGCGCGAGCCCTAATCCATCGACAAACACCTCCAGCAAGTTCTTCATATTGATCTTCATATATGCTTCTTCATTGTAAAGGGAAAAGAATGAATTGATTAATGAGAGGCCCTAGGGTTCTCTTATATAGGAGAACCTATTGGGCAAATTACGAGAAGAAGACAAAAGAAATAGAAAATAAGAGAAAACAATAATAAAGATAACAAATATCTCAAAACCACCCCTCAAACTGGAGCGTAGATATGGATCAGACTCAGCTTGGAACGACATCTCTGATAAGGCCCTCTGGCTAGGGCCTTAGTAAGAACATCTACTGTATGGTCTCCGGAGTTGACATGTGTAGTGGCGATAAGACCCTTCTGTTCATGTCACAAGTGTAGTGACAATCCACCTCTATGTGCTTTGTCCTCTCATGAAATGCTGGGTTGTTGGTGTTGGGAAAAATACATGAGCTGTTTATTCCTGGGAACCCTAGGCTCTCTTATATAGAGGAGAGACCTCTGGGTAAATTACATAAGATAGACATAAGAAAATAAAATAATAGAAAAGGTACATAGGAATATAGAAATATCTCTACACTCCCCCTTAAGATGGAGCATAGATATCGTTCATGCTCAGCTTGGATGAACACTTCTGAAATTGCTCCCTGAGTAATGCCTTGGTAAAGATATCTGCTGTTTACTCTCCTGAACTGACATGAGAGGTAGAAATCATAACTTTCTGAATCATATCTCTAGTATAGTGGCAACCTATCTCAATATGCTCAGTTCTTTCATGGATTGCAATATTATTTACTATAAATAAAGCAGCCTGATTATCACATTATAGTTGCATGGGTAAAGGTACATTTATATGCAAATATGCTAATACTGCTTGAACCCCCATCATTTCTATGCTTGCTTGGGCCATAGCCCTATACTCAGATTCAATACTTGATCTAGCCACCACCGTTTGTTTCTTGCCTTTTCAAGACACAAGAGAACTGCCAACAAACACAACGAAGCCTGAAGTAGACTTCCTATCCTTAGGTCATCCTGCATAATTTGCATCAACACATGCAGATACAGAAAGAGTTGCTCCTTTTCTGAATAGTAATCCTGCACCTGGAGAGGATTTTAAATATCTCAAAATCATGTATATAGCATCCATGTGAACCTGTCATGACTGCTCCATGAACTGACTAACCCGACTCACTGCAAAGGAGATATCGGGTCTAGTAATAGTATTATAAAAGAGCTTTCCCACTATCGCTCTATATCTCCTTCTGCCGACCTCATCTGTATCATCATCATATAACTTCATACTAGGGCCCATAAGAGTAGTAGACGATTGACACCCAATCATGCATGTCTCAACAAACATGTCTGTAACATACTTCCTTTAGGTCATCATAAGACCATGCGCATTCCTAGCAAATTCCAACCCTAAGAAATATCTTAGGGTACCAAGATCTTTGGTAACAAAGTGACGACCCATAAATTCTTTTGCCAGCTTGACCCCCTGCACATCATCTCCTGTAACAAGTATATCATCCACATAGACCATAATGAAACTATACATCTAGATGTTCTCTGCACAAAGAGTGAATGGTCTGCATTTGATCTCTTGAACCCTTGCCTTTCAATCAGATCCGAGAGCTTCTGAAACCACACTCTTGACTTTGCTTAAGGCCTTATATTGCCTTGTGGAGTCTACGAACCTGCTGACACTCCCCTCAGCAGCAAACCCTGGAGGCTGCTGCATGTAAACTTCCTCCTGTAGATCTCCATACAAAAAAAGCATTTTCAATATCCAATTGATACAAAGGTCAATCACGTACCACCACAACAGAAAGTAGGGCACAAAGAGTAGAGTGACGAGCTACCGGGGAAAACATGTCCAAGTAATCCACACCATAGGTCTGAGTAAATCCTTGTGCCACTAATCTTGCCTCGTAGCTATCAAGGCTCCCATCTGCATGATGTTCAATATTTAACGCCCATTTGCAACTGACAACAGACGCTCCAGAGGGAGCAGATACCAAACTCCAGGTACCACGTGATTGCAACGCAGCCATTTCTTCCACCATAGCCATGCGCCAACGACTATCCTTTAAGGCCTCATATAATTCCATAGATTGAACACGACATTATAGAGCCATTGCAAATCTCTGAAATTCCATGTCAGACGATGAAAGGAGACCTGAGAAGCAAGAGGGTATGAAGCACAAGACCACTTCTGCTTCCGAACTGCAATGGGTAAATCCAGGTCATTGGGAACCTCCTCCAACTATTGGCTATTCTCCTGCAATGATTCTTGCACAGATATATCTCCAGACCCATCATTAGAAACCATGTTATCAAAACAAACTGGGGCATACTTGATGACGGGCGATGATCATAAGCAGAAGTAGTCCGACGGGTATAAAATTTAGGTAGTGGTGGAATAATGGGCACATGCGACTGGATAGTAGGAGGGGGCAGAGGAGGTGGTGGTGGAGGAGATGATGGCTGTGGCGATGATGGAACCACAAACACATGAGGAGGAGACAGACTCGTGGTAGGGGGTGGCATGTAAATCTCATCATCTGAATCTGATGAAGCCAACCTGTCACCTGTAGGAGATACAACACAGAATCAAAAAATGTGACACAACACTGATATTGTATTTCCTCCGCAATGGATCATAACAACGGTATCCCTTCCTAGTTCTGGAGTATCCAACAAACACTTATTTGACAGCTCTAGGAGAGAGCTTGTCAAGACCAGGAATCAACTGGTGAACAAACACAACAGAACCAAACACATGAGGAGTAAGTGAGAACAACTCCTTCTCAGGAAAAGCTAAGGAGAAAGGAATTTTCTCACCCAAGACAGATGATGGCATGCGATTCACCAAGTAGCATACTGTAAGGACCGCGTCACCCCAAAACGAATGTGGGGCATGATTCTGAATAAGAAGAGTCCGAGTGACATCAAGTAAATGATGATGCTTTTTCTCTGCCATACCATTCCGTTAAGAAGTGTAAGCACAAGATGTTTGATGAATAATTCCACGGGACGAAAGAAAGTGGGATAGAGCACGAGTACATAATTCCAAAGCATTATCAGTCCGCACAAATTTCTCAGAGGTAGAGAACACATTCTGCACTTCATTAATAAAAGTTTTGATCACATCCCCTGCTTCAAATTTATTTTTCAAAAGAAATACGCATGACAAACGAGAAAAATCGTCCACAGCAGCAAGATAAAAACGGTGCCCCTGGTGATCAGGGACACGACTCGGACCCCAAGTTTCAACATGAAACAACTCAAAAAGGGAGCTACTGCTCCGACTCTGATGACTAGGAAAAGTAGACGATGGTGCTTTCTCAACTGACATGCTTCGTACTGGAAAGAAGACCCTAGTGAAATCTGCGGCAACATACGACACATATTCTGAAGAGGGAGGTGGCCAAACGGTAGGTGCCAGTATATGGAGAAACTGGTCCTGTTGCATAAGAGGATATACCAACATAAGGAGTTCGGACCAGATGATAAAGACCACGTTGCTCACGGCCACACCCAATCACTCTGCCTATAATAATGTCTTGAAAAACAAGAGACGATGGGTCAAAAATAGCTCTACAGTACAACTCCTTTGTAATCTGACTAATGGATAACAAATTCATAGAGAAATCAGGAGCATGTAACACAAATTCATAGTGGATTAATCGGCTTTGGGGAAGTTCCAACAGCTTCTTCCCTTCCATTCTGCGAGATTTACTGTCTATTGGGGTGGAGATGGTGCGGGATTTGGATGATCGCCGCTCTAGAACCCCTTTCTGGCGTGGGATTTTATCTGTTAGTCGGCGCTATTTTCATCTCTTCAGTCCTGTTCTTGGGGATGGTAACTCCTTCTTGTTCTGGCGGGATAATTGGGCAGGTGTGGCCCCTCTCGGTGATACCTTCCCGCGCCTCTGTGCTTTGGCGCGTGATTCTCGGGCGACGGTGGCCTCCTCTTGGTCGGGGGATGGGTGGTTCCCATCCTTCGCCAGTAACCTCTCTGATCAGCGGTTCGATAACCTCCTTGCTCTCCTGGAGCTGCTTAAGGATGCGCCCAGGCCTTCGGGTGATCGGGATCACTGGGTCTGGCGCGATGGCGTCTTCTCCACGAGGCGGGCGTTCAGGGCTATCTCTCAGCATGATATTTCGCAACAGGACCTCATGTGCATGGATATTAACTTTCTGTGGCGTATGAAGCTTCCGGAGAGGGTCGTTTTTTTCCTTTGGCTGTTCCGCTGCGGGAGGATATTGACTCGCGATCGGTGCACCAGGTTTTTCGCGGGGTTCGCTTCTATGGATTGTGCGCTTTGTGGCAGCGGTGTGGAAACTTTAGAGCACCTTTTCTTCCTTTGCCCCGACACTACTGTCATCTGGGCGGAGGCCCGAATTCCGTGGATCAAAACTTCCTCTTCAATGGCTTTTTGGGACTCTCTGCGGACAAATAAAGAAAGGGCGCGCGGGGAGCTCCTTCGTCCGTTCGCGTTCATTTGGGCGATTTGGCTGGGGCGTAATTCGACGATTTTCAGGGGACAAAGATTCTACAAGGAGAATATTCTGGCGCATGCAGCTACGCTTTGCAATGACTGGTCCTTGATGTAGTGCGTCTTCTTTTTGGGTGTTCCGTGGGATCTACTCGATCCTTTTCCTCTGTATCTCTCTCTCTTTTGCTTCTTCGCTTTTTTAATAAAAAGATTGGGGCGAGCACCGAGCCGTGCCTCCCCCGAAAAGTTGGCTTAAAAAACACATTATGTAGACGCATCAAAGGTGTCAAACAAATCTCCTCCTGACCAGTGATCGGGGAATGTGTACCATCTGCAATCACAACGGTTCTCCCTGTTGGAACCTGTCTATATGTTGTAAGTTGATCTCTGTCCCCGCAAAAATGGTGTGTAACCCCAGAATCCATAATCCAATCAGTAATCTCAGATCCGTGACAGGATGTAAAAGCAAAAGTACTACCTGAGGTAATAGCCGTAGTGGACGTGCTGGCAGATGTGGTGGCTGCGACATCTGAGTGAACTCCTGGAGATGGTGAAGAAGCCGGAGGCATGATATCCCACGGTCTAGCTATGAAGTCATCAAACCTCTGATCAGAAGAAGGAACAATAGGAGATTCAACCTGCTTTGCGACACGAGCTAAAGACGGAAAGCCATGCTTGGAATAACATGTGTCCTCGGTATGTCCTGGACGGTGACGGTACGTACATGGCTGATGAATGCGACCTCCTCTACCACAAGATTCGCATCCATGGAAAGAAGAAGAGCCTCCTCTTCCTCGAGAAGCTGCCATAGTTGAAGAAGTCTGGCTTGGGGATGTGGATGGAATAGTAATCCTGCTGAGCTTGCGGAACGCTTCCTCCATGGGAGGAATAGCGGCATCCGCTAGAATCTGGGAGCGAGCAACATCATATTCATGATCAAGAGCTGCTAGGAATACACCAATCATGGTAGCATTCCTATATGTCTTCTGTGCTCTGGAGTCGCCGTTAGAAGCATGAAGCTGTGGAGCTTCTCAAACATCCCACACAGGGATGTATACAACGAATGAAGGGGGGGCGTCCATTCTGCTTAATAGTGAATATATCATGCTGGAGTTGGAGGATCTTTGTCTCATTCCTTGCTTGAGAATATGTTGCTGTGAGGATATCCTACATCGCCTTAGCCGTAGGCTGATGTAACACATCATTGGCGATCTCAATCGTCAATGTACTAGAGAGCCAAACTTTGGCATATGCATCGTCCTCCTCCCACGAGGCGTTCACCTCATTTTTCTCCACCGGCTCCTCCTTGGTAAGAATGTGCTTCTTATCATTCGACTTCATAAGGCTCATGAACTGCATAGCCCAAAGCTCATAGTTTGTCCCGTCCATTTTGACAATAGGCGTTGGACCGCTGAAAGCGCATGTGGCGGGTACATCGACTTTGTTCTCTGACATATTGCCGGATGTAGAAGACTAGGATTTGTAGACCAAAGAGTGAATGTCTATACAAACGTACGTAGATTTTAATGCATATGTAGACTTATGCACCCAAATCCATTAGGTACACAGGGAGACCGATGCCGATGATGGAGCGGCTAGAAGGCGAGCCGCATACTGAGGCACTGCACGCGGAAGAGGCGGCACGCAAGGGCGGTGCACGGGGTGTCGACGCGTAAGGGCGGCGCAAGTGGCGGAGCGCGGTGGTAAGCGGGACGACATGCACAGGGTGGTATACGAGGAGGCAGCGTGCGGGGTGGCTGTGTGCGGGGCAGCGACGCGCGGTGGTGAGCGGTGCATCTGCGAAGATGAGGGCGGAGGGTGGGGCTGAGATTAGGGTTTTGGATACGAGAGCTTCGGTCTAGGACTGCCGCTCTGATACCATGTTGGGAAAAATAAGTGAGTTTTTTCGTGGGAATCCTAGGCTCTCTTATATAGAGGAGAGTCCTCTGGGTAAATTACATAAGGTAGACATAAGAAAATAAAATAACAGAAAAGGTACATAGGAACATAGATATATCTCTACAATTGGCAATAAAAAGAGCAGCCTGGTTGTCACATTGGAGGTGTATGGGAGGAGACACCTCTATAGTCAGGTTAGTAAGAACAGATCTGACCCACATTATCTCTGTGTTAGCATGCACCATGGCCCTTTATTCTGACTCAGCACTCAATCTGGTAACTACAGTCTGTTTCTTGCTCTTCCATGAAACCAGGGAGTTCCTTATGAACACAACAAAGCCTGATGTAAACTTCCTATCCCTTGGACACCCAACATAACCTGCATCTGCACATGCTGTAACTGAAAGAGATGTACCTCTGCTGAAAAGAAGCCCCGTATCGGGTGAAGTCTTCAGATATCTCAGAATCATATAGACTGCATCCATATGTGCATGTTTAGGCTGCTCCATAAACTGACTCACCTTGCTCATGACAAAGGGTATGCCAGGCATGGTAATAATCACATATAGTAGCTTGCTAACAAGCTCCCTGTACCTCCTCTTGTTGACCTCCTCAATAGGAGTAGTGACAGGTCTGTAATTTGTCATGTCTGTCTTTGAAAGAAGATCTGTAACGTACTTCCTCTGGATCATCACAAGACCTCGCTGGTTCGTGGCAAACTCCAGTCCAAGGAAGTAACGTAACTGTCCAAGGTCTTTGGTCACAAACTGCTGGCCTAGGAAGTCCTTGGCACCCTGAATGCCTTGTTCGTCATCCCCTGTAACAATAATGTCATCAACGTAAACAAGAATGACAATGGTACCTGTAGACGTTTACATTATGTTGTGATGTACCGTTGAGTATTTCTTATTTATCTTATGAACATCTATGTAATTTACCCAAGGGTTTTCTCTCTATATAAGAGACCCTAGGGCTCCATGGAATAACATAACAAAGTATTCTCGGCTCTAACATTGTATCAGAACCAAAACCCTAATCTAGGGTTTTCTCCACCCCCCCCCCCCCCCCGCCGCCGTCAGCCACCACCCCCAGCCGTCGCCAGCCCTCCCGTCGGGCCCCCTCCTCCCGCCGCCTCTCACCGGGACCCCCCTCAGGCCGCCGTCAGCCCTCCCGCCGGGCCCCCCCTCCTCCCGCCGCCTCTCTCACGCCGGGGCTCCTCCAGCCTCCTCTAGTAGCCGCCGACCACACAACCGCTTTTTGCGGCACCACTCCTTCGGTCGGCCTCGGTTCAACAATGGGTTCAAGTGCATAACATCTACATATGTACTTGAATCCACAAAGGTCTTTGTAGACACCGTTTCTTCTGTCTATTAACCCTAGTTTTTTCTTCTCCGGCAATATGTCAGAACAAAAAGTTGATATGCCCGCCATAGGTGCCTTTAAAGGTTCGGCACCAATCGTCAAAATGGATGGGACGAACTACGAACTGTGGGCTATGCAGTTCCTCAGTCTTATGAAGTCATGTGGTTAGAAGCATATTCTTAGCGAAGATGAACCGCCGGAGAAGACGGGAATATATGCCTCATGGGAGGCAGATGACGTCTATGCCAAGGTCTGGCTGTCAGGGACGCTCACGATGGAGATCGCCAACGACGTCCTTCATCAACCCACCTCCAAGGCGATGTGGGATATTCTGGCTACAACTTACTCTCAAGTGCGGAATGAGACGAAGATGCTGCAGTTGCAGCATGATATTTTTACCACGAAGCAAAATGGCCGGCCCCTTCATTCTCTATACACGTCCCTACGTGGGATGTTCGAGAAATTATACAGCACCATTCCGCTCACAGCCACCCCAGAGCAGCAGAAGATGTTTCGCAATGCCACTATGGTTGGAGTTCTACTCGCTGCCCTTGATCCGGAATACGAAGCAGCCCGGTCTCAGATCCTCGCCGATGCTACTATTCCTCCTATGGAGGAAGTCTACAGGAGGCTCAGTCGGATATCCGTTCCCTCTAGTGCCGCAACTCCATCTCCGTTAGCAATGGCAGCCTCTAGAGGACGGGGTAGTTCTTCTACCTTTCGTGGCCGTGGTGGTAGCGGACGTGGCCGAGGAGGTCGTGTGCGTCCCACATGCTCTTTTTGTCGACGTACTGGTCATTCCGAGGATACATGCTATTCCAAGCATGGATTTCCTCCTTCTGCACGTGTAGCTGATCATGTTCAGGCTCCATCCACGCCTACTTCAGATCACATATTCGAAGAGCTAGTGGCACGGCTTCGAGACATTATGCCACAGACATCATCAGAGGGTGTTGATACCCCTGACATTGCGGCTTCTGCGTCCGCTAGTACATCTGCTGCTGCCAGTACCTCAGGTAGTACTTCTGCCTCTTGTCATAACCATGATCTCTCAGGTTGGATTGTTGACTCTGGAGCCACCCATCATCTCTGTCGTGATAGAGATAACTTGCAGTCCTACATACCTATTCAGTCTGGCCGCTCCGTACTCATAGCTGATGGCACTCATTCCCCTGTTGTCGGTCAGGGGGAGACTGTTTTATTGCCCTCCATGCACTTACAGAACGTTCTCCATGCACCAGAATTCTCTATGAATTTATTATCAATCAGTCAGATTACAAAAGATTTGCACTGTCGTGCTATATTTGACCCATCTTCTGTCATTTTCAGGACATACTAATGGGCAGGGTGATTGGCTGTGGTTCTGAGCACAATGGCCTCTATCGTCTGGTACGACAATCCTATGCAGGTGTCTCATTACAGTCTCAAGTATCCGTTTCTCCATATACATGGCACCTTCGCTTTGGTCACCTACCGCTGCAGAAACTGCGTCACCTCCTGCCTCAGATATCTCCTTCTTCGTCATTTCGTTGTGAAGCATGTCAGTTAGGGAAGCACCATCGTTCGAGCTTCCCTTGTCGTCAAGGTCGGAGCAGTCGCTCCTCGTTCGAGTTATTTCATATAGACATTTGGGGTCCGAGTCGTGTCTCAGATCATCAGGGGCACAGGTTTTATCTTGTTGTAGTTGATGATTTCTCTCGTGTTTCTTGGACTTTTCTTCTTAAAAATAAATCTGAAGCAGGAAGTGTTATCCAAAATCTTATCAATGAAGTGCATAATGTTTTTTCCTCTACTGTCAAATATGTGCACACGGATAATGCATTGGAATTCTACACTACTTCTCTTGCTCGGTTTCTTTCATCTAAAGGGATTATCCACCAAACAACATGTGCCTACACATCTCAACAAAATGGTGTTGCGGAACGAAAACATCGACATTTTCTTGACATTGCTCGCACATTACTTATTCAAAGTTGTGCACCATTAGCCTTTTGGGGGGATGCCATACTTACAGCATGCTATCTGGTCAATCGCATCATCGCATGCCATCTACCGTTCTTGGGGAGAAGGCCCCTATCTCTGTTCTTTTCCCTGACAAGGACTTGTTTTCACTTACTCCTCGAGTCTTTGGGACAATCGCCTTTGTTCATCGCTTATCTCCAGGACTTGACAAGCTCTCTCCTAGAGCTGTTAAGTGTGTTTTTGTGGGTTACTCCAGGACACAGAAAGGATATCGTTGCTATGATCCCATTTGTGGCAAGTACTATGTCAGTGCTGATGTTACATTTTTTGAACCAGTTATGTGTTTCTCTCCTGCAGGTGACAGATTAGTTCCTTCCGCATCCACAGATACTAATGTCTATGTACCCCTACCTCCAAGTCTGGGTCAATCTGAGTCCACCACACCACCACCACCCGTTCCACCACCACCACCGCCACCACCACCCGTTCCATCATTTCATAAGTTTTACACAAGGCGGTCAGGGCCAGCTCAAGCTACACGCCAACCATCCAACACGCCTCAGGTATGTTCTGATGTTATCATTAATGATGGGTTGGATAATGCACCGGTGCAGGAATCGTTGCTACAGCCGGAGGATCCGCCAGCTAGTACTGTTACAGATGACCTTGATCGTCCTATTGCCCATAGGAAGCAGAAGAGACAATGTGCATCCTATCCGCTAGCTTCTCAGGTGTCCTTTCATCGTCTCACTGGTGATTTTGAGAGGTTTGCTGCAGCTGTCTCGTCGGTTGACATCCCACGGACTTATCAAGAAGCCATGAAAATTGACTGCTGGCGTCTAGCTATGGAGGAGGAGATGCGTGCCTTACAGTCCAGAGGGACTTGGTCTTTAGTCCCTATTCCTCCAGGTGCATCTGTGGTGAGTTGCAAATGGATTTTTACAGTTAAATATCACACAGACGGGCGCCTCGACCGATACAAGGCCAGGCTTGTCGCACGGGGATTCATCCAGAGGTCCAATGCGGATCATTCCCTGTTTATCCAAAAGACCCCTAGAGGTATGGTCATTGTCATGGTATATGTTGATGATATTCTGGTTACAGGAGATGATGCTCAGGGGATTGAGATGATCAAAGCTCTTTTGGGAAGCCAATTTATTACGAAGGATCTAGGCACGATACGATATTTTCTGGGGATAGAGTTTGCAAGAAATGCACAAGGAATGGTGATGACTCAAAGAAAATATGTCACAGACTTGCTTGTGGAAACAGGAATGACTGGATGCAGACCGTCGAGCACGCCTATGGACCCAAGTATGAGGCTTTATGACAATGATACCGAAGAGGTGGACAAAAGAAGATACAGAGAGATGGTGGGTAAGCTTCTATACATCACCATAACTCGTCCGGATATTGCCTATGCAGTAAACCGGGTGAGTCAATTTATGGAGCAGCCCAGGAAAGTTCATATGGAAGCCTTGTATATGATATTGAGATATCTGAAGTCTTCCCTAGGCACAGGTTTGTTATTTAGAAAAGACACAGATCTGTCTATTTCAGCTTATGCAGACGCAGACTATGCGGGATGTCCAAAGGATCGTAAATCTACTTCAGGATTTGCTATCTTCATAGGAAGTTCTTTGGTTTCTTGGAAAAGCAAGAAACATACAGTTGTGGCAAGATCTAGTGCCGAATCCGAATATAGAGCCATGGCACAAGCGAGCGCAGAAATGATGTGGGTTCGAGCAGTCTTGGAAGATTTGAATATAAATGTCTCTTTACCCATGCAGCTTCAATGTGACAACCAGGCAGCGCTGTTCATTGCAAATAATCCAGCTTTTCATGAGAAAACAAAACACATCGAGGTAGATTGTCACTACACTAGAGACATGATCCAGAAGGGCTTGATTTCCACTTCACATGTCAGTTCAGAAAACCAGACTGCAGATATATTTACCAAGCCATTGCTCCGAGGACCTTTCCAGAGATGTTCTTCCAAGCTGAGCATGATTGATATCTATGCTCCATCTTGAGGGGGAGTGTGGACGTTTATGTTATGTTGTGATGTACCGTTGAGTATTTCTTATTTATCTTATGAACATCTATGTAATTTACCCAAGGGTTTTCTCTCTATATAAGAGACCCTAGGGCTCCATGGAATAACATAACAAAGTATTCTCGGCTCTAACCTCTATGGATCCTCTGCACAAATAAGGAGTGATCGACAATCGATCGCACATCCCCCTGCTGCTCTATTAAATCCGAGAGCTTCTGGAACCATATCCTCGGACTCTGCTTAAGGCCATAGATAGCCTTGTGTAGCCTACAAACCTTTTGACACTCCCCCTTAATAGCAAACCCAGGTGGCTGCTGCATGTAGACCTCCTGTAGATCACCATAGAGAAAGGCATTTTTCACATCAAGCTGGTAAAGGGGTCAATCTCGTGCCACATCAACAGAAAGTAGAATATGCAGATTAGAATGTCTGGCAACTGGAGAGAAAGTATCATGATAGCCCACTTCATATGTCTGGGTGAATCCACGTGCCACAAGTCTCGCCTTATAATGATCTACACTGCCATCCTCAACACCCATTTGCATCCCACAACGGATGCGTCAACTGGAGCAGAAACAAGACTCCACGTACCATGTGACTGTAGCGCAACCATCTCCTCCATGGCTAACCTCCACTGACTGTCCCGAAGAGCCTCCTAATATGTCGTGATATCTCCACGACTGAAAATGTCAAGGTAAATCTCCTGAAATCCTCTGACAACCTGCTCAAGAAAACATGGGCTGCAAGAGGATATGTAGCACACTTACGCTTCGGCTTACACAGAGCAATCGACACATCAAGATCATCTGCCAAGTCCGTAACATGTGGGTTCCCCTCTTGAGAGGGCACCTGCTCATCCTGTATGGAATCCTGCTGCACAGATAACTCAGTAGTGACATCAATAGAAACAATGTGCTCATTACATACCCGAGGCGCGCTGGATGACGAGCATATTGGAGTATGTGTTATGTGCGCCCATTGAGTTATAGCAGGGTAAATGGATCCTAGAGAAGATCCATTTACCCCATCCAGTGTTTAGTCCCACATCGTCCAGTGGTGGGACTTGGAGGCTCTGGAGAGGCTATATAAGGAGCCCCAGACCTCCTGTATCCATTGAGAAAAGCAATAGAAAATTACACCCCTTTGAGGGCTTCTCTCGTGGTTTCATCCCGCTCCTCACGGAGTAGGGTTCCACGTAAAATCATGGTGTTCCCATGTTTATATTTTTCTGTTCTTTGCTCTGTTTATCATTTCGCTTCCGCTTCCGATTTTCTAACATGGAATCAGAGCGGGTTGATTCTCGAGGCGTTTTGTATTCTTTATTTTGTTTGAGACTCGATCAATTTTAAAGATCCAGTTATTGCTTGAAGATTATTTTTATGGAGTGATTTGTTCAAGTCAAATTTCTAGGATTTCTAGTGTGAAACCCTAATTTCTGCAAGAAGATCACGTATTTCTGAAGATCCGAAGCCTTTCAGATCTCGCGACGCGATGCCTTCCATCCAGCGCCTTCGCGCGATGGCACGACACCGTACGCCCCATCAGGCTTCCCTTGTCGCAGCGGCTATTCCAGACCTTGCCGCAACAGAAGACGACGGTCAATCCAACAGAAGGCGGCAACCCTGCGCTCCAATCACCAGGCGGCACCCTCCAGGCCGCACTCCGCCCTGTTCAAAGGCGACACTGCTCCAAGCAGCAACCCTAAAAGGGATTGGCGGTGCCGACCTCTCCCTTCCTCACAGATCTCAAAGGCGGCGAGCCCCCAGGTCGATCATCCCCGAGCGGCGATTCCACCTCCCAGTACAGGCGAAACCCACGCGGATCGCCGCCTCAGGCGACGAACCATCGTAAGGCGCAACTCAGGCGCGAGGCGGCGAACCCCCATCCCAGGCGCGTGGCTGCGCCATCCTCCATCCTCCAAGCGGCGCAGAAGTCCCGCTCTCCTCCAAGCGTAGATCCGTGCACAGCAGGCGGTGCATCTCGGCATCGCATCTCGGCGGTGATGGCGACTCTCCCCTTCGTCGCCGTATCCCGCATCGCGCGCCCTTCATCGCACTTCCGCTTCAGTCGGTGACCTCTTCGACTGGCACAACCATCCTCTAGTCGGCGACCTCTTCAACATCGCGTGACCTCGCGTGCCATCCTCAAGCGAGAAGCTCCTCCAGTCGGCGGCATCTCCTGGCGCGAGGCGGCGTGTGATCATCCAGCAGACCCCCCCTTGGCGGCTGGCGTTAGAAGGGGTTCCCACGATGGGAATTCTAGATAGTCGTGCCCAGGTTTATAAAAAAAAGGAAAAAAAAGAAAAAGGTAATGGCCCAAGTGGGCTGCTTCGTTGGGAGTCCCTGTAAAAAAAATCCCAATGAAGTTTGGGCCCACTGTTTGGGTTAGAAAGTAAGGCAGGAGGAGAAGAATGAGCCCAAGTTTATGGGCCGAAATTAAAGGGGAAAGGTCCAGGTTCAAAAAAAAATATATATTTTTTTAAAAAAGAAGAAGGACGCGTACACAAAAAAAAGATGGTCGTACGCAAGTAAAAAAAGATGTTGCAAAAGCCGTAAAAAAATGATGAACGGCTTTGGAAAATTTTTGCGGCTATATAAAAAAAATAGCCAAAGAGAAAAAAAATGATGATGTTTGAGAAGCCAAAAATTTGTTAACGGCTTATTTTTCATGTCTCCCCATTTTTATGCATTATTTTGTCTTCTCCCAACTTGTCGACGTCCATGTTTTTCCGACAAGTAAGGGAGAAAGGGGGAGTATATGTGTAGAGTCACAGGTCTTCTTCCAGATTCAGAGATTCGTCAGACCAGCCGATTTTCAGACTCTACAGATGAAGATTTTTCATGCGCAAGATTCAGACTCGACATTCAGATTCCGAGTCCACAGGTGTGATGCGCAGTTATTCAAGCTTGACAGATTGGTCAGAGTCCAAGATCGAGGCACTCCATGATGAGGCCCATTGTTCGAGATCTCCAGAGAGAGACTCATTTTCAGAAACGCACGAGTTTGCGGTCATTTCCAGATGAGCATATGTTGCCATCATTTGTTCGTGATCCCCATCATTTTTCTTGTTGTTTCAGTCAGAGTTTTCATGTGAGTCATAGGGACTCCAGAGCAGAGGACCATTCCCTATGCCATTGAGGGCAAGGGTTTTCATGTGGTATCATAGGTACACCAGAGCAGTGCACCATTCTCTGAGCCAGATGGGAGAGACCCAGTTCTCCGACGAGGAGACTTCAGGCGCAGTTTCAGACTCGATGGTCAGATTCCGAGTCTTCAGTTGACTCACACTCCAGCCCGTTCGTCCTCCTCACCTGCACGGCATGAGAAGCAACGTCCTCGACTGCAGCAATGTGTGCGTTGGGTTGATATTGTCCGTAGTGTCCTGTAGCGTTGAGTTGAGTTTCTTTATGTTTGTCCAAGCTGAGCATTACATGCTCCAGCTTGAGGAGGGGTGTTGGAGTATGTGTTATGTGCGCCCATTGAGTTGTAGCAGGGTAAATGGATCCTGGAGAAGATTCATTTACCCCATCCAGTGTTTAGTCCCACATCGTCCAGTGGTGGGACTTGGAGGCTCTGGAGAGGCTATATAAGGAGCCCCAGACCTCCTGTATCCATTGAGAAAAGCAATAGAAAATTACGCCTCTTCTCCCGTGGTTTCATCCCGCTCCTCACTGAGTAGGGTTCCACGTAAAATCATGGTGTTTCCATGTTTGATCTTTCTTGTTTATGCTCTGTTTATCGTCCGCGATGCAAGAGACATTGACATCTACCTGGGGATGCGGCTTCACCGTCACTTGGAGAGCGCGCGAGTTCTCCCTGATGGTTTGGTGCTGCGTTACTGGGAGGGCGCATGACTGAAGACAAGGCTGGTTGATTCGAGGGCACGGTACTGGAAGGGTAGAGATGCGTCTGGGATGTGCTGCCTTGCGCTTGGGTTGTGCGCGATGCCTGCTGGAGGCTGTGAAGAAGAAGGCACCGCATAGGCGCCTTGACAGGGATGCCGCCTGGAGGACAACTGCTTCATCTCTGAGGATGCGGCTGCACACGCCGCGGCCTCTTGGAATTCAAAAACCCTAGATCTGGCAATATCATGGAAGATCTCCAGCCGGGAAAAACTTTCCCGATCTCTTGAACAACATGCACCATCACGAATTTTAGGGTTTCAAACAGGAAACACTAGAATCTTGAATCATAAAAAAACTCCAAGAATAAAATTGAATCTCGAATAGCAACAAAGAACTTAAACACCTCGAGAATCGACCCGCTCTGATACCACGTTAGAAAATCAGAAGCGGAAGCGTAAACATAGAAAAGATAAATAATAAGAAGAACGGGATTTTACGTGGAACCCTACTCCGTGAGGAGCGGGATGAAACCACAGGAGAAGCCCTCAAAGGGGCGTGCTATGCATTGTTTTTTTTCTCAATGGATACAGGAGGTCTGGGGCTCCTCAATGGTCAAGACATGTGAGCAGGGGGAACCGAGCGAGACCTGCGAGTAAAAACACATGGCAAAAATTGAGTCACAGTTAAAGGTGGAGCCATAGGAGTAGGTGTAGGTGGTGGTGGTGGTTCGATAGTAGGAGGTGGAGGCATGTAGATCTCAGCATCAGAGTCAGACAAAGCTAGTCTGTCACCTATAGGAGAAAAATACATGACAGACTCGAAGAAGAAAATGACGTCAACACTGACAGAGTACTTCTGCCTGATCGGATCGAAGCAGCGATATCCCTTTTGGGTACAAGAGTAGCCGACAAAAACACACTTGACAACTCTGGGAGAGAGCTTGTCACGACCAGGAGAGACATCATGAACAAAAGCAACAGAACAAAACACACGAGGTGTAAGGGAGAAAAGATCCTTCTCGGGAAACACAATCGAGAAGGGAATCTTCTCTCCCAACACGTACGAGTGCATGCGGTTCACCAGATAGCAAGCATTGAGGACATCATCTCCCCAATAAGTGTGAGGAGCATGACTCTATATCAACAAGGTTTTGGTCACATCAAGTAAGTGACGTTGTTTGCGCTCGGCAATACTGTTCTGTTAGGAAGTATAAGCACAAGAGGTCTGATGAACAATGCCCGGAGATCTAAGGAACTCAGAAAGCTTTAAAGTGCAGAACTCTAAAGCATTATTAGAACGAAGGTATTTGACATTTGCAGAAAAAGTAGTCTTTGTCTCTTTAATAAAATATTTAATCACAGATCCAACCTCAGACTTATTCTTTAATAAAAAGACCCAGGAAAGTCTAGAAAAATCATCGACAACAACAAGATAAAAATAATGTCCCTGGTGATTAGGGTTACGATTCGGACCCCAAATGTCTAAATGTAGAAGCTCAAATAACTGAGAACTGCTCTGACTCTGACGGGATGGAAAGGAGGATCGATGATGCTTCCCAAGCTGGCATGCCTTACATTGGAAAGAGGATCTCGTAGAGATCTGACGGGGAACATGACACATCTTCTGTAGAGAAATGTAGTCAAAACGAAGGTGCCACATATATGGCAAGACTGATCCAGTAGGTATAGTAGAAATGCCAGCATGAGGAGGTTGGACCAATCTGTAAAGCCACCATTGCTCACAGCTACATCCAATCACCCTGCCCGTGAATGTCCTGAAACACAAGAGATGAAGGTAAAAAATGGCACGATAATGCATATTCTTAGTAATATGACTAATGGAAAGTAAATTCATCTGAAAGTCAAGAGCATATAAAACATTCTGAAGGCGCATGGACGACTTCAAATGCACCTCCTTCTGTCCTGTAACGGGTAAGTGGTCTCCATTGGCAATGAAAACCTATCTGTCAGGTGATATGGTCCTGTAGGACCTCAGTTGCGCTCTGTCTCCACACAGGTGGTGTGAAGCACCAGAGTCCATAATCCACTCTGTCATGTCTGCACCAGTACTACCAGTAAAAGCATAGACGATACCTGAGGAGCTCGAAGAGGCTCTGGCTGCAGCTGTGGTATCTGTAGTGGTGGTGCCAATAGTAGGGGTCACGATCTCTCGAATACGAGAGTCAATATCATCCATTTGAGGATTGGCATGGGAAGCTGTAATCTCTACAGGCGCAATCTGTTCTGCTACGCGACTAGAAGCAGGATATCCATGCTTCTGATAACATGTATCCTCTGCATGTCCAGACCGACGACAGTAAGTGCAAGGGCCACGCTGGGGTCCACCGCTTCTGCTACGAGGGGCATGCCCTCTGGATTGGGTCATCCCTCCTCGACCACGAGAAACAACCATCGCTGAAGAGGGTAGAGAAGTGGCTGTAAAATGTACGATAATCCGGCTGAGACAACTATAGGCCTCCTCTATGGGAGGTACGGTAGCTCCGGTAAGAAGCTGAGAGTGCGTAGCATCATACTCTGTGTCAAGTTCAGCCATAAAGACTAACCATTGTGGAGTTCCTATACATCTTCTGCTGCTCAGTAGATCTCGTAATAGGCATGTAGCTATGAAGCTTCTCGAACCTGCCACGGAGCGAAGAGTAGTACACGTGCAGAGGACAACCATTCTGCTTGGCATTGTAGATATCGAACTGTAGCTGAAGAATCTTGGCATCATTCTTCGCTTGAACATAGGTGGATGCCAAAGTATCCCACATCGCCTTGGCAGTGGGCTGATTCAGAATATCATTGGCTATCTTTGTGATGAGGGTCCCACAACGCTAAAGACACATATAGGCATCATGTTGCTTCCAAGAAGCATTTGCCCCAGTTTTATCCGTTGGCTCTGAATCTGTCAGGACGTGTTCCTTGTTGTTGCACTGCATGAAGGTGAGAAATTGCATGGACCACAAATTATAGTTGGTCCTATCCATCTTAATGACAGGAGCTCGTCCCTTGAAGGCTCCAGACGAAAAAATATCACCCTTGTTCTCTGACATGACGGAAAAACGACTGACCAACAGAACTCAACTGGGTAGTAGACTGAGATAAACAAGTCTACACGATCATACGGGGGATTGGTTGTACGTGCAGACTCATACAACCATCCTCATCAATCTCCGATGGTCTCTAGGGTTGGAAAACACGATTTATAGGTCTGAAATCGCATTCTACGATTAAAATCAAACCGAATCAAATTGCAAATCAACCCGCAGGGGTGCGCGGATGCGCACGGGAAAACTCAGGGCGGCCTGGGGCCGACTTGGGCGACGGTCGGAGAAGCCAAGTGCGACAGCCTGGGTAGTCGGAATGCTGCAACCAGCGGCCTGAGCGACCGGGGGCCCGAAGGCGGCAGCCCGGGCGGCCATGGGCAACAATCGAGGGCCTTGGGAAGCGGCGACCGGAGGCTTGGACGGCGCCGACAACGGCCTAGAGCGCCGACAGTGGCGCGATGGTGGCAGTGCGGGGAGGAGGTAGGGCGGGTAGGGTTAGGGTAGGGTGGGATACAAGAACTCCGGTTAGGACCATTGCTCCGATACCATGCAGAGGGAAAAGAATGAATTGATTAATGAGAGCCCCTAGGGTTCTCTTATATAGGAGAAGAACCTATTGAGCAAATTACACGGATAAGATAAAAGAAATAAAAATAAGAGAAAACAATAATAAAGATAACAAATATCTCAACATTCATCAACATTAAATCTCCATCAAGATCATTCTGAACAACATATTCAAAAGGAGTTAGGTTTCCAGGCAAGGCTTCCAGGCAATGTTTTTTTTTTAAATTCGAAGTTACGGGCAAAGCTTCCCGCCACATTTTCAAAAAAGAAGAAGAAGAGGAGGTGGCGCACGGAGGCTCCAAGCCTCCTCTCTCTTCCAGGTGGCACCGCTCCTCCTTGGCGGTGGCTATGCCACTCCTCTACCGCACGCTCCTTCGCACGACTTGAAGTACCTAGGCATATCTTCATCCATTTCTCTTCCAACGGCATCTCCAGCCGCATCTCCAAGCAGCGACATCTCCAAGTCCAGGGCAACAGTGGAGCTCCATACACAGCGCGTCGCTGCACCTCTCTTGGCACATGCGGCGATGCATCTCCAACCGAGCTCCTACTCCAGCCGCATCTAGCGGCAACATCCATCGTACGATTCCTCTTCTCTTCTCTCGTGCGAGCGATACGAGTTGACCTCTAGATTCTAGGCGACGACGAGCCTTCTCCCCATTGGCGGCGCATGGTTTCCTTGTGGAACCCTTGACTTCATTATGCATTGAGAAGAAAAGGGCTCGACAACCCTTTAATAAATTTTTTTGAGGGTGGCTGCTTCTTTTTGGCCCTAGTGGGCTGCTACTTTTAAAGAAAATGTTGCTTTCTATGGGCCCAACTAGGCCGTGCGTGTTTCAAAATAAAAGAGAATTTCTTTTGAGAAAAAAATGTGTAAAAAAAAACCCAGCAGAGAATAAAAGGGAAGGACGAGACGACTAAAAAAGGGGGAGTAGTCAAGAAAAAACGATCTAAAAAAATTAAGAAGAGTCGAGAAAAAAATTTGAGATTGACTTATTGGTTTTTTGTTTCTCCCTAGCATTTTCTTGTCTTCTCCCAACTTTGTCGATATCATTGTGTTCCGACAAGTATGGGAGAAAGGGGGAGTATTGTACAGAGTTACATGTCAGATTCAGATTCTCCATGCCAATTGTCAGACTCTACAATTCAGATTCAGACTCGACGTTCATATTGATTCTGAGTCTTCAGTTTGATGCGCAGATGTTTGTGCAAGGTTCAGGAAAGCGGTATGCGTATGCGTTCGGATGTCACTGAATAACGCTTAAGCGGTATGCGGGGACATATGCGGGGTATAAGCGATTCTACGCGGTTTCCTAATTTTTTATTTAAAAATAAATAAATATATACAAAAGTGACTACAACAGAACTAAATTTATGTATAATTGTGGTCCAACCGAATATCTAAGAAAAATAACTTTCATATAGAGGTCAATACTTCACTAGAAAAGTTAGCACACATGATAATTAAAAACAATCATCAAAATATGTTATGGAATTCAAAACAAATAACATTAGCAAAAGTACTAACTACGATAGCATAAGAAAAATGAAATGTTCAAGCGATCGAAGCTGGGAGGGGGTGATCGAAGCTCGGAGGGTGTAATCGATTGGAAACCTAGCCGATAACGGGTAATCAAAGATGGGAGGGTTTAATCGGGTAATCGGGTTATCGGATCCTGTTGGGAAAATGAGAAAACATATTTATTCCATACGCCCTAGGCTCTCTTATATAGGGGAGTAGCCTATGGGTAAAATACATAAAGAGTCCAACATGAAAAAGAAAATATGAGAAAGGTACAGATGAGAATATCATAGACTAAAATATATCTCTACACTCCCCCTCAAGGTGGAGCATAGATATCAATCATGCTCAGCTTGGACGAACACTTCTGGAACGACCATTGAAGTAATGCCTTGGTAAAGATGTCTGCAGTTTGGTCCTCTGAGCTAACATGAGATGTAACAATAAACCCTTTCTGAATCATATCACGTATGAAGTGACAATCAACCTCAATGTGCTTGGTTCGTTCATGAAATGCTGGATTATTTGCAATGAATAGAGCCGCTTGATTTTCACATTCCAGAGCCATAGGAAGCGGGACTTCTATATATAGATATGTAAGAACAGCCTTTACCCACATCATTTCTGTACTGACCTGGGCCATAGCCCTATATTCAGACTCAACACTAGACCTTGCTACAACCGTTGCTTCTTGCTTCTCCATGAGACTAGAGAGTCTCCAACATACACAACAAATCCAGTGGTGGACTTTCTATCCTTAGGACATCCCGCGTAATCTGCATCTGCACATGCTGAGATAGTAACCTCCTTGCATTTCTTAAACAACAGACCTGCACCTGGAGATGACTTAAGGTACCTGAGTATCATATGTATAGCATCCATGTGTACCTGACGTGGTTGCTCCATGAACTAGCTTACTCGACTCACAACAAAGAAGATATCGGGTCTGGTAATGGTAACATAGAGAAACTTGCCCACCAGTTCTTTGTACCTTCTCCTATCCACCTCATCAATGTCGTCATCATATAATTTCATACTGGGATCCATAAGTGTAGTGGCAGGTCGGCAACCAAGTACTCCTGTTTCATTCAACAGGTCAGTGACATATTTCCTCTGGGTCATTACCAACCCATGAGGATTTCTGGCGAATTCCAGTCCCAGAAAATATCTAAGAACTCCAAGGTCCTTGGTGACGAATTCACGACCCAGCATTTCTTTTGCCCCTTGAATTCCCTGTTCATCATCACCTATAATCAAGATATCGTCTACATACACCATAATTGCAATAATACCTCTGGGTGTCTTCTGTACGAACAAGGAATGATCTGCATTAGAACGTCTGTACCCCTGTTTCTCAAATAGGTCTGAGAGCTTCTGGAACCAAGTTCCGGGCTCTGCTTAAGGCTATAGATAGCTTATGAAGTCTGCACACCTTAGGATACTCCCTCTCAACAGCAAAACCAGGTGGCTGTTGCATGTAGACTTCCTCCTGTAAGTCACTGTATAAGAATGCATTCTTCACATCTAATTGGTATAGTGGCCAATCACGAGTAACCGCAACAGAGAGGAGGATCTGTAGGGTGGAATGGCGAGCAACCGGCGAGAATGTATCAAGATAATCCACCCCATATGTCTGTGTAAAGCAACGAGCAACCGTACGTGCCTTGTATCTGTCAATGCTGCCATCTGCATTCTGCTTAACTGTAAAGACCCACTTGCAGCTAACTGTAGACACATCAATAGGTGCAGTAACAAGACTCCAGGTGCCTCTGGACTGAAGAGCAGCCATTTCTTCCTCCATGGCTAAACACCATCGACTATCCTTCAACGCATCTTGGTAATTCCGTGGAATATCCACCGCTGATAGAGCAATGACAAAGTTCATGAATTCTCCAGTTAGGCGATCAAAAGACACAGAAGATGCTATAGGATATGACGCGCGGCTGCGCTTCTGCTTTCGAAAAGCAATAGGTAGATCTAAATCACCTGCCTCCTCATCTGGCTTCTGTAACAAAATCAGCTCAGGGAAATCATCAGATCCATCAATATTAATATTCTCAGAACATACCTTAGGCGAGCTAGATGATGAGCGGTGACCATGAGCAGAAGCAGGCCGATGGGTATAGTGGAATGGCAATGGTGAAACAGGCACAGTGACAGGAGGTGTAGGAGATGGTAGCGGTGGAGGTGGTAGAGGTGATGGTGGTAGTGGCATGTATATAGCATCAGTAGTGTCAGAGGATACCAACTTGTCACATGTAGAAGAGAAGTACATAACAGATTCGAAAAAGATAACATCAACACTAACAAGATACCTCCTGTGCAATGGATCATAACACTTGTACCCCTTCTGTGTTCTTGAGTACCTGACGAAGACACACTTGACAGCCCTAGGAGAGAGCTTGTCAATCCCTGGAGGCTGGAGACAATTGGTGGACAAAGGCAACCGAGCCGAACACACGAGGAGTGAGGGAGAACAATTTTTTGTCGGGAAAAACAAGAGAGAAAGGAATCTTCTCACCTAAGACAGATGACATCATACGATTAATGAGATAACATGCCGTAAGAACAACATCGCCCAAGAAAGAATGAGGGGCATGACTCTGTATAAGAAGCGACTTGGTGACATCAAGTAAATGATGATGTTTCCTTTCAGCAACCCCATTCTGTTGGGAAGTATAGGCGTAGGATGTTTGGTGGATAATCCCTTGAGTTGAAAAATAATTGGAGAGGGTATGAGTACAAAATTCCAGTGCATTATCACTTCTCACAATTTTAACAGATGCAGAAAAAACATTACGAACTTCATTAATGAAATTGATAATAATATTCCCCGCTTCAGATTTATTCTTTAACAGAAAGAACCACGACACACGAGAGAAATCATCCACAATAACTATATAAAACATGTGTCCCTGATGATCATGAACATGACTAGGACCCTAGATATCGACATGAAACAACTCAAACTTGGAGGTGCTACTCCGACACTGACGACTGGGAAAGGTAGACCGATGATGCTTTCGCAACTGACAAGCCTCACATTGGATGGACGTGTGAGGTGAAACCCGGGGTAACACATGATGCAGTTTCTGAAGCGGTAGATGTCCAAAGCGCAAGTGCCACAGTAATGGGGAGATGGATCCTGCAGGTAAAGATGAGGCTCCAGCATAAGGGGTCTGACTAAGGTGATAGAGGCCGCCTTGCTCATAGCCACACCCAATCACGTTGCCCGTAAGGATGTCCTAAAAAATGAGAGAAGATGGATCAAAAATTGCTCGACAATGTAAATCCTTCGTAAGTTGGCTAATGGACAACAAATTCATCGAAAAATCAGGCGCATGTAACACGTTCTTGAGATGCATGGATGGTGTCAGTCTAATCTCCCCCTGACCAGTAATCGGGGAATGTGTCCCATTAGCAATAACCATAGTGCGACCTGGAGAAACCTGTCGGTATCCTGTAAGTAGACCTTGATCACCACACAGATGATGCGTGGCACCAGAGTCCATAATCCACTCTAAAGTATCTGATCCACTACTGCTAGTGAATGCATAAGTGCCACCTGATGTACTGGTGGATGCAGACGCAGCAACGTCGGAGTGACTCTCAGAAGTAGGCGCTGATGCAGCGGGACCAGATGGAGGAATAATGCCCCTCAGTCGGGTTACATGGTCATCAAAGCGCTGATCCATAGACGAAGCAGATGGAGGCTCAATCTGTTCAGCTACTCGTGCAGAAGCAGGAAACCCATGTTTAGAATAGCATGTGTCTTCGGTATGTCCAGAATGATGGCAAAAAGTACATGATGGCCGAACACAGCCTCCTCGGCCCCGAGGTCCACGGCTACGGAACTGATGATGACCCCCACAACCTCGATTGGCTGCCATGGCTGAGGCAGTCTGATTTGCAGTAGACGAAGGAACAGTAATATGACTCAGCCTATGAAAAGCTTCCTCCATAGGAGGAATAGTGGAATCCGTCAAGATCTGGGAACGTACTGCCTCGTACTCTGGATCAAGGGCAACCAGAAAAACACCCACCATAGTGACATTTCGATAGGTCTTCTGTTGCTCTGGAGTGGCTGTGAGAGGCATGAAGCTATAAAGCTTCTCAAACATTCCACGTAAACACGCGTACAATGAGTGTAGAGGCCGTCCATTTTGCTTGATTGTAAATATGTCATGCTGAAGTTGCAGAATCTTCGTCTCATTCTTTGCCTGTGAATAGGTGGCAGCCAAAATGTTCCACATTGCTTTGGCAGTGGGCTGATGGAGAATATCGTTAGCAATCTCAATTGCTAATGTTCCGAAAAGCCAGACTTTGGCATATGCGTCATTTGCCTCCCAAGAGGCATTAACCCCTGTCTTCTCAGCAGGCTCTTCCTTAGTAAGAATGTGCTTCTTACCGGTTGACTTCATCATACTCATGAACTGCATGGCCCACATTTCATAATTTGAACCATCCATCTTCACAATAGGCGCTGGACCTCTGAAGGCGCATGTAGGTGAAATATCTGCCTTGCTTTTTGACATTATGATATTGGAAGACTAGGGGGGTAGACTGAAGATATGATTGTCTACACGGACATTAACGGGTTTAGTTGCATGTGTAGACGCAAGCAACTAAACCCATTAATCTGGAAACGCGCGCGCGGATCGAGTCTGGAGCCGCACGCGCGCTGGCCTAGGGCTGCACGTGCACGGAAATCACACGCGCAGATGCGCGTGCAGGATCACGAACAAGGGCACGCGCCGAGGCGTGCACGGCACAGCTTCACGCTCAGAGTTTCACGCGCACAGGCGTACAACTTCACGTGCACAGGTGCACATATGCACAGGTTCATGCGCACAGGCGCACAGCTTCACGCGCACCAGCGCACAGGCGCACAGGCTTCACGTGCACCAGCGCACAGGCGCACAGGCACACGTCTTCACACGCATAGGAGCGTGCTCCTACGCACATGCGTGTGCGCGATCGAGCAGGAGGCGGCGCACAGGAGCGCCGACGCCGAGGCGGAGCGAGGCGGCGCGCGACACGTGCGGAGGGCTTGAGGGTGGAGGCTAGGGTTAGGGTTTGGTTCGAGAACTCCGATCTAGGACCGTCGCTCTGATACCATGTTGGGAAAATTAGAAAACATATTTATTCCATACGCCTTAGGCTCTCTTATATGGGGGAGTAGCCTATGGGTAAAATACATCAAGAGTCCAACAGGAAAAAGAAAATATGAGAAAGGTACATACGAGAATATCATAGACTAAAATATATCTCTACTGATCCGATACGAGTGAGCCTCTGAGCGGCCGCACGGTCCACATATGCATCCGTATAGCCCGCATATGCGGTCTGCGCATGCACTAGGGGCGTTTAGGGACCCGATTCATGAAAGCGGCGCGCCTGAGGGATACACACGCATATGCGGCCGCTCCGAGCGTTTTCGTGAACACTATATCTGTTATCATTATTTGTGTGGTCCCCATCTTTATTTTTGATTTCAGAGATTTCATGTGATTCATAGGGACTACAGAGTAAAAATCCCATTCTCTATGCCATGTGGGCTAGGGTTTTCATGTGGTGTTATAGGAACTCCTAAGTAGAGATTCCATTCTCTGAGCCAGTATGGGAGAGACCTATTTCTCTGACGAGGAGACTTTCAGACTCCATTCTCCAGCGACCGTGGACTCCGACGAGGATATCTCCACGGCTTTTTTAGTTCGACCCTTCAGAGATGGAGCAGTTGTCTACATCATTCAATCTTCTACATGTGACGAGTCGGAGTACTCTAACGAGGAGATTCATTCATTTTCCGTGACTCTGACAGACACAGTATAGAGCACACGATCTCCGACGTGGAGACCCAGTTCGACTCACACTCCAGCACGTTTGTTCCTCACCTGCACGGCATGAGAAGCAACATCATCGACAATAACTGAAAGTTGTGTATGCGTTGAGTTGATATTGTCCGTAGTGTCTTGTATTGTGAGTTTGAGTTTTCTTTCTGTTTGTCCAAGCTGAGCATTGCATGCTCCAGCTTAAGGGGGAGTGTTGGAGTATATGCGTCACTCATGTGTAGATGGGTAATTGGATTCCTCCAGGGTTCAATTACCATATCCAGTGGTTTAGTCCCACTTCTACTATCTGTAGGACTCGGAGGGTCATTAGAAGCTATATAAGAAGCCCTAGACCCGTTGCATCAGATGAGAGAAAGTCCAATGAGCACATCGGCCCTTTGAGGCATTCTCCCATGGTTTCATCCTGCTCCTTAGGGAGTAGGGTTCCACGTAAAAATTTCGTTGTTCTTAATGTTTATTTTGTATCTCTGATATTACATTTCCACATTCTTTGTTTTCTAACAACAATCAGCGTAAAAGATAGATAAAGTTGGAACATGCAATAGGTTTATAATTCTTGAGTTTGTCCATAGTGGTCCTTTATCAAGGAATATGAAGTGATTTATTAGCTGTAGCCATAAGTTGTCCACCATGAACACTGAACTTCTGCCATCGCATCACATCTTCCTTGACCGAAGCTCGGAGCTCATGGTACAAGAAAATTGAAATCCCATTTGAGCCCGAAGAGCATTTCTGCGTCAATGAATTTTGAGCCGTCAAAACCTCCGCCTCAATAACCTTTTTCTCATGGGACCCTTATCTATTTCCTACAACATTCTCCATGATCCACAATTGCTTCACCTCCAAGCCATCCTATCACTCTTACCCGTAAACTGCCTAAAATGAGAAGTTGAGGCAGCCCCGATCCCCTTCTTTCATCCACCCTCTCTATGAACCACCATGATCTATCTTGTTCCTTCGCCTTCTATCACTAGTATACAGATGAAAGAATCTTTATCTGCATCCATCTTCTTGAGTTATGTCTATCTTATTCAATGTTTGTAGTCCATTTCAACTCTGCATGCTCATTCCTTACAATATCCTACTCTGCTGCCCTTGCCTCTATCTCCTCCCACAAGAGGCAACCCTTATCCTCTAGTATGTCCAAAGTAGCCACCCAAATATGAGTCCCCCACTCAAATGTCTATATAAATGATATTGTTGTGAATGTGGGCTGAGAGTAAGCGCCGGCAGTTAAAAGTAGGTCGGTTTCATCTGACTTGCCAAATCTTCTTGAAGCACGTACACTTTGATTGAGTCCTAGCCTATTCTCGTTTGCTTCGTTGTGCACCTTCCATTTTAAAACCTAAGAAAATACCTCAGAGGTGGCTTCGTCTTTGGTGAATAGGTGTTTTCTCTTCTCTAGCCCTTATGAGATAAGAGATAATGTGATGACTCTTGTAAGGATATTTGGGTTACGTCAAAATTATAAATTAATAATTTAAGTTTACTTTTTTGGTACATCCGTTTCAAGATTGCAACTTGTATGGGTTTTTATTTATCCACCTCGAACTCCCTTGAAATATTCTATATCACCTATTTCGGTTCACCTCTAATGTGAAGTGTGGTTCCATGGAATTGGGATCACCTTATGTAGAGGCTTTAATACATGAAGTGTGTATATACCGTCTAGAATGCCGGTTGATGCAGACTGGTGTTAGTTTGTAATTATAGTTTTCTTCATGTTGGTTGGATGACAAAGGTGGAATTACATATCGACATTGCTAGGAAAATCTTCGTAAGGAAAATTTACTTGTGACCTTCGATGTTTTTTTTGTACAATGGGATGTCTTCAAAAGTGGAAAGACTTTTGGTTGGGAAAGTTGTATTCATTGAAACAGAAAAAGTACCAAACTATTGAATAAGCATAAGCATGATTCGATTGTAGTTTTTCGTCCAGCCTTCTACCCTCAAATGGCGCAGCTTTCGTAACCGGAAGACATGAATCAACCCCTTATCAATAGTCTACTTGTTCTCCTGTGCTTAAGCAAGCAACTTCCTAGGTTCCTATACCCCTCGTAATTGCAGCCTTTCTTAGTTGGTGATATTGTTATTGTTGGGAACGATCCACTGCTACGGATGCGGATACACAATCGACTACTACCATGGAAGCACGCGAAAGAAAGAACAACTAGATATAACGGTAGTCGGTCACCCTTTCGCGACCACCGGGGAAGATAGATCACTATAAGAAGAACGTGTACAATTTTCTCCGTTACCTCGCTCTGTCACCTCTCTCTCTTTTCTCTCTCTTTCTCTCTTTTCTCTTGTAGTATTCCCTCTTGCTGTCGTTGAACCAAGCTCTGATACCAGTTGATGGGGATACGCTCCGGTATCGTCTTCGCTCTGATACCAGTTTATGGGAATGGACTATCGGTACAGATGCAGATACGCAATCGACCACCACCACGGAAGCATACGAAAGAAAGAGCAACCAAATATAACGATGGTTCGGTCACCTCTCGCGACCACCGGAGAAGAAAGATCACTATAAGAAGAACGTGTACAACTCTCTCCATTACCTTGCTCTCTCACTTCTCTCTCTTCTCTCTCTTTTTCTCTCTTTTCTCTTGTAGTATTCTCTCTTGCTGTCGTTGAACCAAGCTCCGATTCTAGTTGTTGGAAACGGAAGCGATACCAACTCTGCTCTGATACCAGTTGATGGGAACACGAGCCGATATCGTTCTCTCATATACCGGTTGAACCCTCGGATACAGATGCAGATGCGCAATGACCCACAACCAGAAAAACACGTGAAAGAAAAGAACAAGCAGGGATAACGGTGGTCGGTCATCTCTCGCGACCACTGGAGAAGAAAGATCACTATAATTAAAACGAGTACAACTCTCTCCGTTCCCTTGCTCTCTCATCTCTTTCTTCTCTCTCTCTCTCTCCCCTTTCTCCTGGGGTTACATTGTTCTTGTGGTGGTGTTGTCGCAATGCTTCCACCCCCCTCTATATATAGCCTAGTTACGACTCCATAGTCCTATTCACAATAAGACTATAAACAGAATACAATTCAACTATTATTATGATTAGGAGTCTCATCCCATTAGGATTCCTAATCCTAACTGTTATCTCTTTAATTTCCTAG
The DNA here is from genome assembly GCA_037367405.1 of Ottelia alismoides. Classification (NCBI taxonomy): domain Eukaryota; kingdom Viridiplantae; phylum Streptophyta; class Magnoliopsida; order Alismatales; family Hydrocharitaceae; genus Ottelia; species Ottelia alismoides. Next base: position 244,600 of record JAZKJV010011013.1, read on the forward strand.
GAAATCTTGCCAGTCTGATGGCATGTGAGAGTGTAGAGGACATTGATCACATGTTCTCCTGTACGACATTGAGAGGCAGTTGGGTGGAGGCCATTCTCGATAGGGTGGTTGTTGAGAGTGACTTTGCTCTTTGGGAGTCGGTTGGGTCTTGCTAGTCTTGATGCCAAAGGAAATATGGGCGAGTGACATTTGTTGGGCGATATGGATTGTGAGAACTGGTGTGATTTTTTTGGAATGAAAGGTTCTATGTGGAGAATGTACCGGGACATGTCATAATCCTACGGTATTCTTGATATTTGTAGTTTTGATACTTGTGAATATAAAGTTTTTAGGTGCTTGTCTTTGTGAGGTTGCACCCTTCCCCAATAAAAAAATTTCCCGGTCATTATTTTTCAAAAAAAAAATAAAGTAAAGATTTGTATGCTCAGGCCTTTGATTTCCACGTGTTCCGATATTCGTTGCTATCATTTTTCTGGGGAAAGAGGTTGATTGCCCCAGGAATCCAAAGAATGCAATTGTTAAAACAATGGGAAAAAGCCCCTCATGTGCAATGTTGTCACTTCTAAAAAAGTTATCATGAGCTGTACGTGACTACATTATACTCACAATAACCAAAATAAAAATATCTTGGTTTCTGGGTTGCCGATTTTATTTGTGGTTACTGATTGTTGCACTACGGGGTGCCATTTTTTCAGCATCGTAACTTGAGCTTACAAACTCTCATAAAAAAACCGTTTTTCCTGTTTGCAGCTTGAAATGGGCTACCAAAGTATCTATATGATCACTTTCATTTTTGAGGGTGGTGGCATGTAGAACAATGTGGACTTCTTACTGCACTAAGGTATCCTGACTGTAGTTATATCTAAACTCTTACCTAGGCTTGTGAAATGTGTATAATATGTGGCTAGTGTGGACTATGAGCATATTCAATTATTATACACCTTGTTTATAATATGATTATACTCCTTTTCAATCATGGTGTTAGCATGAAATTTTGTCCAGACTGACAAGCAAACAGATGGATCGTTTCTTAGGTTGTGGTCGCTAGTAGTTGTCTTCTTTTAGTTATAATTGTCAAACCCAATTCAGTACGTTGTCTTCTTCAAATGTAGTGATTATATAGTTCCGTTTACTGCAAAGTAACTTCTCTGGCCAAGTTATGAGGGAATTAACCTATATAGTTTGTGACATGTAAATAGATATACTTGCAAGCCAATTGGAAATCGCGGAGATCTTCTGCATTTAATTGGTGAAACAATGTAAAAAAATCAAAATAATTCAACCTTAATTTCTCCCTGAGGACAGCTGCGTAGCACTCACTTCGATGGTTTGGTGGTAGCGCAACATGCCTACCATCCAATAGATCAGGGTTCAAATCCCCCCTCGAGGATGATTGCGTCAGGTAGTTGACAGTCAGCGTAAAAACAATCAGATCTTTAAACATGAATTTGATAGAAATCCATGTAGCCGACCTTAAAGTGGGAGAAGGCTATGCCATTTTTTTAATTCAATCTTAATGCATTTCTCAATTTATTATATGAAAACATATAAAAATTCGGAATTTGTGTTCGTTGTAATACTTGCATGAATAATTGACATGCAGTATATGTCCAGACTTGAAGTTAAACTTTGCCATGATAACAAAATGATACAATAACCAGTGACAGTCACAGGAAACAACTTGGTGTTTGTTAAGAAAATCGGAAGCGGAAGCGGAATGATAAACAGAGCATAATACAAGAAAGATAAACATGAAGAACGCGGGATTTTACGTGGAACCCTACTCCGTGAGGAGCGGGATGAAACCACGGGAGAAGCCCTCAAAGGGGCGTGTTATGCATTGCACTTTCTCAATGGATACAGGAGGTCTGGGGCTCCTTATATAGCCTCTCCAGAGCCTCCAAGTCCCACCGTTGGACGATGTGGGACTAAACACTAGATGGGGTAAATGGATCTCCTCCAGGATCCATTTACCCTGCTACAACACAATGGGCGCATACAACGAATGCTCCAACAATGTTATTACATTAGATTAGGCACCTCCGTAAATGATCAAGTTAGGATGGTGGCCACCATAAGAAGTGGTTTAGAAGGTGCATATAAAAAAAGAAGTGGATTAGAGGGAATCGATAGCGGTCGTCGATTCAGTACCGAAGCAAGTCTTAATAGATGTTTGTTTGAGAGTTTAATCAAAACATCAGTAAATCAATTTTTTGTATGGATGCGGTGATCATAAATTTGCTCATTTTTTGTGTAATTCCATATCTACACTAGAATATCCCTCCGTTTCATGCAGGAATATGCTACACTTTGTCTAGTCGTCATTTCTATGCTAAAGATTTTTGTGTAGCAGATTAATATAGCACTATAGTATTGTTTATCTCCAGCATTGATAAAGTGAATGAAGTGACCTCATATTTCTTTCTATGTTAAGCATGTTTTGTTTGCTTATTGTTAGAGTACATAATAAAAACAGCGCCTAGATTCGAAATTGGGACTGGAAAGAGTGCCCTTCATTTTTCCCATCACTTATTTACCTATGTTTTATCAACATTGCATGGAGTTCTCCGTTGGGTACTAGATCTTGACCCTATAATTGAAGATTGTTTTCCTAATTTACTCTTGTTATATTACTTGCCCGTGCATCTTTTATTAGATAATATTAAACTCGATAGCCTTCCTTTTTACTTAAATTTTTTCTTGATCGTTAATTTATTAAGTGGTCTAGTGATAGTGCAGTGGGCCTACCATAAAAAAGACCATGGTTTAAATCCCCCCTTGTGAGGGTTGCGTTTGGTATTCGACAACCAACGTAAAAAATAGTCGAATCTTTCAGCATGAATTTGAGCAAGAATCCATGTAGTCGACCCTACTTATAGTGGGAGAAGGCTTTACCATTTTTTTGTTAATTTATTAAGTTTTTTGGGTCAAAGTTCGAGAATGGCCCAAGATAAATATGAATGCAGCAAAGAATCCATGTAGCTGACTGACCTTACTTAATGTAAGAAAAGGCTTTGTTGTTGTTAATTTATTAAGTTTATTGATACCTATCAAAGTCTTACTCAACGTGGGAAAATGCATGTCTGGCCTTATTATGGAGCCATCAAAGTAAAGGTAATAGATCTGGATACACAAAGCCAATCTGATGCACTTGCGCTCTCTCAATCTCCACTAGTTCGAAAACCTAGGCAATCACACAACTTTATGGAAAATTCTGTTATGAAATCAATTGTGTTGAATCTATCATAGGAGTGTTAGTGACATATTTGTTAAATTTAGAATGTCTGGTATAACCCAGATGGGGATAAAATATTTGGACTGATGATTCACATGACAATCATTGTGGTTATTCCTTAACCCATTACGATGGTAAATGGTAATTTGTTTGCTTCCTACCTTTTCACTATCCTATCATTCGGCAATGAGTCGTGCCTCGTGCCTCGTGATCGATCCATCCGGGATATGCTTCACAATGAATATTCATTTGGAACCAACTGCCATTCGACCTTCGCGTCGATATTAGAGCTGCCATGTCTTCCATATGCCCATTCCACCTAGCAAGGGTCGAGTATGCAAAACATGTATCTGTATTGCTGAAATGTCTTCTGCATATGAGATAGTCCATTATAATCGGGCAATTACATTTAGACATGGGACTTTGATGGGAGGGCACAGGAGGGTGAAGTGGGTTCATCGACGAGCTTGAGAAGGGGAGAAAATCTAGAGGGCCACTGAACACCTAGGGCTCATTTGGTTACTGGGTTGGGGTGGGTTGGGGTAACCTCTTATGAATAGTAGCTGTTTGGATGGTTATGAGGGTTGGTAGAAGGTTGGAATAAAGAATGTGATGTGATGTCACATTGATTTGTGACGGAATTCCAATCCAGGAATGACCTATGAATGCAGGGGGTAACCCGGTAACCAAACGAACCCATATTTCGAATCTACTATTTCTAAAGTTATTGAAACTCTTACTAATGATGATGTCTGAGAAACCATGCTGCTTGTTCACCAACTCTCTACTCTCAACCCCATAGTCGCACCGTATTTGAGACCCCTTCCGCATTTTCTAATTAAGTGTTTTCATGGTGTTTTAAAAATAAAACAGCCAACTTGAACTATGTGACTACCAAGATTCTCGATGTTATCTTTGTCGAGGTTCAACCTTTCAAGTGGTTGCATTACATTGTCTATCTCTTATCTAAGATTCTTGTGAACCAGGAGGGAGAGGCTTTGAGGTTCGCAACTATCGGAAGAAGGGCCTGCGATGTTTTAGATGTGGCGCTCACAACCACTGTGCATTGACATGAGCCGACCCACTTCGATGTTTTGAGTGCAGAGATAGGGGACATTGGAGGTACAACTGCACGAAGGCGAAGGTACATCAACATCTTGTTCGCTTTTCGATCGCCCCACGGAAATTTCTACCAAGGTCTATTCGATCCCTTGATCACTCATTTGCGGAGGTGGTTAGAGGGAGCACCTTTAGTTTTGGTGTGAACTCAGATGGGTTTCTCTTCGGTGTATGTGCAGAAGAGGGAGGGGACATCTTGTATGTGGCTGCGGAAGTACATAGACTATTGAGGACCGAACCTGACAATTCTTTCTGTGCCAGAGGTCTGTCCTCATGGGAGATAGAGACCTTGCTATCTAGTTCGTGTGAGAGGGGAGGGGTTCGATGGCACGCTCCTCGTTTCACTGATGGCGAAGAAGCCACATTATCAAATTGAGTGGTTCGGCTTACCAGAGTTCCATTTCTCTCTAAACAGTGGAAGCAGTGAGACCTGCTCCGCAGGTGTTTGGTTTGGTCGCCGAAATTCTTACGGACGACGGAGCCCAGGAACGGATATTGGAGTCACCATGGTTGTAGTATGGGGTCCAAAGGTGGTTCCCATGGAGGCTATATGCACGTTCGAGGTTGTCGGGCCTCCTTCAGGTTTTTGGAAAAAGTTCTGCCGCCACCACCGGAAGCCATGGCGTCCCATCCATGATCACAATATGATGTTGAAGGAGGAAAGGCGGGGAGGACCCATTAGACTTGTCATCCGAGGAGATTTTGAGTCCGACAACAGCTGAGGCGGAGAAGATGGCGGATCTTGAGGCAAGATCTCGGACCTTCGAATTTGATATCCCTAACAGTATGAGATTTTGAAGAAAACTCCCTCTCAAGTGCGCTGGCGCTGTTAGGAAATCCCCTTATGCAGTATTTTATTGCTCTGTTCTTGATGCTGTTGAAGAATATCATCTCGGCTATACGGGCCCATCTCTGTGAAGAGATTCTGACCCAATCCGAAGACACAACTCATCTCTGTGAAGAGAGTCTGACCCAACTCGAAGACAGTGAATCGGTCCCCTGTGAGGACCCAGTAGGGCTATTCGAAACTGCTGGCCTATCAACTTGCCCTGTTTTGAATTACGCGGATCTACTATCCCTCCAACGTCGGTGTACGGGAGTCCCTCATCGCGGAAACTCTTGGCGTGGATGGGTGTGGTCCCTGCCAAGAAAAGGAAGAAGGTTGATCAATGAAGATTCTAACTTGGAACATCGGGAGTCTGGGCGATCTTAAGAAAAGAAGGTCAATTGGAGCTTTGATTAATGGGTGGTTTTGTGGCATCGTATTGCCGCATGAGACAAAATTGCATACTTGGACAGATCTGCTATGAAACTCTATGGGAACCCCAAACCTTTCAGAGTTTCGAGCTTTGGGTATGGTTGGGAGCACATGAGGCTCTGTCATGGCCTGGTAAAAGTGAATATTTTACGTTCATTTCAGAACTAAAGGGCATATTTATACAATCGGTGCTACTTCTGAATAATCTCAGACATCCATGGTTTTATCGTGTATATGACCTATGTCTATTTGTGGAGGGAACATTGCAATGTCAGGGAAAACTTTCCTATGGAGGCATATCTAGCCGGGGGTGATTTTAATGTGTTGCTTCTCTCTTGTGACCGCCCCCGTCTACGTGGAGTTTAGGATCCCGGATCGAATGATTTTGCGGAATTGATTGATGACTTGTAATTGGAAGTGGTTGATGCACATGATACTTGATACACATGGCATAATTCTGGTTCTCGTTCGAGAATCGATCGCTTCTTGACATCGGCTGAACTTAATGCTTTTCCACTATCTTCAGCCTCCTTACGGCTGCGGTCTAAATCTGATCACACGTCATTGATTTGGGACTTTGGTGAGGGTCATGTGGCATGCTCTTTTTTCAGATTCGAGAAATCTTGGTTGATTGAGGACAACTTCAGGGAGCTGGTGACTGATTCCTGGTCGTTGCTGAATTCTCCGGGATCTGCCACTGCTAGGCTAGTCCAGAATTCGACATCGCTTCGTAACCGGCTTTGCGGCTAGAGAGGTTCAAGAGGTGCGAATAGACCGTCTGTTCAGCTGCTGAAGCTGAGGTTTCCAGGTTGGACAAGGTTGAGGATCTTAGAGATTTGACAGTAGAGGAACTGGAGGAGAGGGCATCCCACCACAAGATCACTCCAAATGAGGACAAAAAGCAGGTGGCTGAATGGAAGCAGAGATACATGCAGAAGTGGATCGAAGGAGACATAAATATAAAATATTTCCATAGGGTTGCAAGTGGAAGGTGCCGCAATAATCTGATACATTCATTGGTGGCAAATAATAAGCAAGTGGAGGGTGTATGCGAGATGGGTAGGACGGTTGCTACCTTCCATGATTTCTCCCATGAGAAGAGTGCAGGCCCTGGAGATGGAGCCGTGTAGGGGCCTCGTCGTTGCGTGGTCACAAGGTGGATTGCTTGGTGTACGATTTTACTATTAAAAAGGGTAGCTCCAATTGAGGATAAGACGAGCGAGAACCGCTTAAGGTGGTTTGACCACTTGCAAAGGAGGTCTGCTGTCTGCTGTCTGCTGATGCACCAGTTAGAAGATGCAAGATTTGAGATGTTGAGTCGGCTAAGGGAGGACGGGGAAGGCACAAGAAGTGTCGGAAAGAGACTATCTAAAAGGATCCTAATTACGTGGATCTAAGTTCAAGACTGACCCGAAATTGGTTGGCAAACGGTTATCCGTTGTTTCCCTATGGAACACCTTAAGATGTGCAGAGGACTGCCTACTATAATTTTTGGCTCAATTCATTCTGACTATATAGATTGATCTTCTTGGAAGCTCGTCACCGTCTTGGAGATTCACGCAATCCTATGGATCCCAAGCTGCATATTTTTTGTAGCACGGGCATTATTATCAACACTGTCAAAGAAGCATCCGAAGATGTCCTCCAAATACGATGTCGATGCTGGAGATGCGTGACTGAATGTGCCAGATCAAGTGATCGACGTAGGAGTGTATGATCGGAGAGGGTGGGCGAAGAGTCGTCACAATGACGGCGTGGTCGATCCGATTTTCTAAGTGATTTCTGTGTGTTTTGCAGTTCAGGCAGCGGCTTGGAAGCTCAGACAAACAGATAACCTACTGCCATCATTGGAACCACGCTGAAAGAATCATGCTGTGCGGATCCGTGAAGGGAACAACACCTCCTTAGTTATGCCTCCCCGACGAGAGGGCGGTTCACCCTCTCGTCGGAACCACATGGTAAATCTCGAGTTGAAGTATGGAAAATACTCATTTAAAGTAAGAAACATAGGATTCATGTATACTGTCATGGAGAAAGCGAGAAGCTACTGATGTAAGTTAGCGGGTTAGTCGAATCCACAAGCACCCATCTGGGTTCGCACACGCAGAGATCCGACGTTTTGGATCGCCGTGATGTGAAGTGATCTCTATGGATCTTTACTTTCGTGTAATCTTTCATCCGATCTCATAGTCTAGTAGCTTTTCTCGTAAGATTGTTCTATGAACTTGTTAACAAGATCGTCGCCAATCATCTCGCTTGCTTTTACGCAGGGATGCAAAAACGGTCTAAACGACCGTTTAAACGCATGCGGTGCTCGACCACATCGTTTAATAAAAATGGCCATAAACGTTTGGGCCGCATAAACGGCCTTTTAAATGGTCTTAAACGGCTTTTTAAGAACATTGATCTACTTTATTCAAAGGATCACCATTATCCATGACTTTTATGTTGTCTATTTCGATATTTGCCTATGAACTCTAGCTGTTTATGTTATCTATTTTGAAATTTGGATGAAACATTCCTTGAATTTGACAATATTTGATATATATATATATATATATATATTGTGAATCCGTGATTATTTTTTTATTTATTTATACTTTTTTTATTAATTATATATATGCAATATTTTTATTAATTATAAATGCAAAACCGCATAACCTGTTTAATTTCTGTTTAAATTCCCGCATGCCGTTTAATCAGTAATCAATGACCTTACCGATTGAATACAGCATGCCGCTTTTTGCAACCTTGCTTTTACGCAATCAGTAACGTCGCCAACGGTTGCGATAATCCGAAAAAACGCCATATGTTTTACTAGAGAGGGAATGTTGAAATGTATAAGCAGACTAATTGCTACATCATTAAATGTCTTGTCCTTGTATGCACAAATGCAGCTTCCTTCGTACCTTCCAAGATAATTATCTTGATATCACCTCGTCATCGTTGATTACTTTTCTTCTTCTTCTTCTGTCTTATTCTAAGACTACTTGAACAAGCCCTAATCGATGGTCAAAGTCGCATATAAAAAACAGATCCCGTTAATGGAAAGGAACCTCTCGTCCGCACGACGGACTTCAGGGTTGTGGTTTGTTATTAGGGTAAATTATAAAAAAAGGTCTCAACTATGTTTCGATTTCAAATCAAGGATTTCATATTTTTTTTTCAAATGTAACAAAAAGTATGTCTCCGTAAGCTTTCACGACTCTTCTATTCTGACTTCTCTTTGTTGTACTTGGAGCACTTTTTTGTAATTTACCCTTGTAATTGACTCGAGCAATGGAATTCCAGGGGAAAATAATTGCATCAAATGATGAAGTGCCTGCGCCATATCCAATACGCATATTTGATTGAATTGGATTAAGTTCCTCGGGAAATGGTTAATAAGAGGGGGAATCTTTTCCTTAATCGTGAGCGTTTTGGACGATGAAATGGTACACGTGAAGTAATGTCCTTCGTATGTTATATATTTTTTTTATAGAGCAGTAATGTATACGTCCAAAAAGCTACTCCAAAATTTACTCAAATCTTATCGTCCCAACTTACTATCCAACGTGGCATCCTAATCCACATGCCATTTGGCACACTAATCCTATCTATTCATCCATATATTTCAATAATTTTTTTGAAAATATCTATTTAAGGAGGACCACCTCTCATTTGATAATTCTTTTTTTTTTAACTTATCATTATCAACTTCGGCATTTACGTAAACGTCGAGATCAGCTTTGAGCATCGTGATCGCCATCAAGAAGCTCGAGCATGGCGGAACTCCTCATAGTTTTACATCAAGACGATCATCTTGGTTTTCGCGATAACGATCCGTAGCTATTCTTTTCACCGATGAATCCACTTCAATGATCTGGCGGTAGAACAATAA